>PVHX01004970.1:0-118004 GCA_004024805.1 Geosciurus inauris | reverse complement strand
TCAGAAATGGTTAGCTCAGTTTAAGGATTTACCGCCTTCGGTGTACTCGTGTGATGTGAAGTCACTGACGGAGTCTCTCCCTCCTACTCGTTCCTCAGGCCAGGTGGGCAGGTGTGCCCTGGTGTTATTCAGTTGAGGAGCCCAGGATCCCCCCCTTTTTTTTCTGAGGGCTTCATTGCAATTCCAATGATAAAAGTGTAGGGGAACAGAAGTAAGGGCTTCTCCACTAGAGTTGCCTGTCCACAGACCCAATTCTGAATTCTGAGTGGGACCCAAAGCTCTCGGTAAAACGTGGTTAAAATTGGGAGGCAGTTTCTCCAGTTTTCTCTTCAAGACTACTGAGACAAAAAACTAACATTTATAAAACTTGTCATGCATTTCCTTCATTAAAACGATATAACCAGTTTGTTGAAAATTAGAAAAACAATATGTGTAAACCAGGTGCGGTGGCGCATGTCTATAATCCCAGCAGTTGGGGAGGCCCAGGCAGGAGGATCGCGAGTTCAAAGCCAGCCTCAGCAATAGTGAGGCCCTAAGCAAATCAGTGAGACTCTGTCTCTAAATGAAATACAAAATAAGGCTGGGAATGTGGCTTAATAGTTGAGTGCCCCTGAGTTCAATCCCCAGTACCAAAAAAACATATGTGTACATACTACCCAGCTACCAGAAAGTCCCTGCTGGCATCTTATAACATTTTTCTTTTATTGATTCTTTTGATTTTCCTTCTTCCTAGAGATACAATTTTATTTTGTACTTATCAAAAAATAAATCAACCAAAGAAAAACCTACTCCAACAAAAGCAGAATATTTAGAAATATTATTTAGCAAAGGAAAGGGGGCAGAAGTCAGTCACAGCCTCTCCAACCCTTGGCTAACATGCCTGTGACTTCCTTTCTGGGGTTTCTCAGCACAGGTGTGCATATGTCTGCATTGATCCTATGTGTATTTATCTGGGGAAGTGTCTAACAGAATGAGACCCTGCTTTGTTCACTCAACAGAAACTGAAGCTGGGCATATTGGTGCACGCCTGTAATCCCAGAGACCTGGGAGGCGGGACGGGAGGATTTCACTTTCCAGGCCAGCCTCAGAGACTTAGCAAAGCCCAAGCAACTTAGCAAAAAATTAAAAAAATAGAAAATAAAAAGGGCTGGGAAGCATTCCTTGGTGTTTTCCCGAGAGATCTAAAGTCAGTACCCTACAGCGAGGCAGACCCCTCAGCACTCAGAGCAGCACAGCTCACAACAGCTACTTATGGAATTAACCCCAATGCCCATGAACAGGTGAATGGATTAATAAATCGTGGCATATATACATGGAATGGAGTCCTACTCAGCCATAAAAAAGAATAAAATCATGGCATTTGCTGGTAAACGGATGGAATTAGAGAACATGCTAAGGGATAAAAACCACACTCAGAAACTCAAAGGTCAAATGTTTTCCTTCAGATGTGGAAGCTAGAGCGAATAAAGGAAAGGAGGAGGAAGGGATAGACTATCAAGAAGATCAAGGGAAGAGCAGTGACGTGGAAGGAGATGGAGAGAGCCGCAGGGGGGTGGGTGAGGGAGGACGTGCAGGGTGCGTCCTCATAGAATCACGTCACATGCAGGTGAGAACGGACCGCAGGGAACTTCGCTTGTGTAGGCAGAAAGAACCAGTCAGATACAAATAAACAGATGAGTAAAAAGAAGTCTAAGAGAGCAGAGGAAGGAGCACGGAGAGGGGAGGGGGACGTGGGGAAAGGGGACCATGAAGGAAGTCGAGTCACAAGCGTGTCTGAGTGTGGGGGGCGAGCTGGCTACTATGAACAGCTACAAAGCTCCAGGGAGAAGTTCAGCGTAGAGCACCCCTGGCGTCCCCTCCAGTACCAAAACAAAAACAGCAACGCAGCAGTACCTGCCGGTCCTAAGAGGCGGTGACAAACCCCAGTGCAGGTGGCCGTCCAGCCTGAGCTGTGGCCAGCTGCCCTGAACCTCCTGAAATAGGGACCAGGGCCTCCCCAGGAACCCGAGTTCCTCTGGGGCAGCTGACTTTAGAGAAGGGATTTTGCTTTTAAAATTGGAGTCCTGTGTGTGAACGGTCAGGCACACTGCTGAGAAATACCCGAGGAAAGCGACCATTTCAAATATGCTAGAAAGAAAAAACAGACCACGTGTCAGCTCTCCTCAGGCTCCAAAAGCCCACTCGACTGTTGGGGGCAACACACTTAAATCCTAGTAGAAAGAAAGAGAAAGGGGCACAGAAGGAGGGAGAGACCCTAACAGACGGTTTGCTCTGTCACAAAGACTTGTGTCCAAAATGGCTGCAGAGGCCTCCAGAGGAAGCCGGGCCTCCAGTGTCTCTAAGGCTTAGGTGCCCTCTGTGTTTGTGTGCTTTTCCAGGCCTGTGCTGAAATCCAACCCCTCAGGGGCCACAGCCCCAGAGCTCCAGGACCAACACAGGCTGGCTTGTCAGGCCAGCCCCCCAACAGGCCCTGCAGCCTCACTGTCCAGGGGAGGCCACCAGCGGAGGCTGCACAGGGAGAACAAAGTTCCCTCTTGGCCCAGATCTCCTCTTCACTCCTCTGGAGGAGTTTTTCTGATGTGGCCGATGGAGTGGTGTACCCTAGGGAACACAGCACAGGGCCACCTGAACATCTGCTCCACCGCCCCTTTGATCAGTAGGGTCTGCAGGATTCCACAGGGACAGGATGCTCCCGGCAGGATGCTCAGTGCAGGGCACACGGCTCAGGTGCCGCCACCTACTTTGCGTCTTGGACCAGGTTGGTTTGCTTTGCTAACATCAGGAGCACCTTTGCTGAAATGTCTCTGAGATGCCACTTTCAGAATAGCCACAAAACAAAACAAAAACCCTGCCATTTTCGTGTAGAAGAAAGAGGTTTCCTGTGTCCTTAAATGTGAATTGCAACATTGGGAGTTGCTTGCTGCCAATTTGCGCTCCTGCCGACACCACCCCATCAAGGTTTGAAGAGACCAGGCCTAGTAACACTGGGCTCCCTGACACCCCACACCTCAGTGCTGTGCTGGCCAAAATACTACAGTTTGGTTTAATAAAGATCTAGTTTTGAGGGAGGACTCTTAAAAGAACTGCGATTATTTCACCGCTTCAATATTATTTTGGTAATTTAAAAGTTGTCTCTTTGACTTTTGTGGGGAAAAGAACATTTTAAAATATAAGTTCTAACATTTAAATGAACATTTTTTTCACTTTTATTGTTCTATCTTATTTAATTTTTTAAAACTTTTTATGAGGACTTTTAGTTTGAAAGGATAATGTCATTTCTACCACAAAGTGATCAAGAATTCAATTATGTCTCGTACTTAATTATTGAAACTAAACCGTGGGTTTACGGGTTCAGTTCAGGCACATGTACCACAGGCACACACGGAAGGATGGACAGGCAGACAGAAGGACACGGTAGCAGGATGGACACCGACATGGAGCTGTGTGAGTGACACAGCGTCTGTGGGTCACTGGGAGCGACCTCCACCCCACGCAGCTACCCGGCTGCACTTACGGGTTCCAGGTCACCCCAGAGTCTCCCTGGCACTGCCTCAGGGGTGGGGCCCAGCCACACACCAGCCAGCTCAGGTCCCGCCAGGGCTTGGTCTCAAGTTACAGCACCACGTACACCCTGGGGAGGTGCCATGCAAAACCTGCTTAATGCTCCACCAATGAACTCCTGCGCAGGAGTGGGCAGGTGGCCTTCCTCGCCCACCACCCGAGAGGCACGAGCTTAAGACGCCTCCGCCCTCCAGGCACAGTGCTCCCCTGTGAGCAGCTTGGTCTTAGCTGGGCTCCCGCTGCAGGGCTCAGAGCACCAGGTGTCCCCAAGTGTGCTGTCACTTCTCACCAGAGCTGGGAGCGGACCAGGGTCAGACTGCTTCCCAGGGGCCTTCGAAGCCTGCTTCAGGCCCACCACACGGCCGAGAAGCGGCCCGGTCCACCACTCCCTGACGCGGAGCACGTCCAAACTCAGCCAGCAGCTCAGTCCTTTCAGAATGTTCCAAAGAAAGGGCGGTTCCATGGGATTGACAGCCTCCCAAGGCAGCCTCCACTCTAGCCAGGCAGGGCGAGGTGCAGCCCTTCCACCTCCCCCTTCTATCCCTCGCTCCTCCCCTTGCCACGTCCCACCACCTCCCACCCTGGTCCCCATGCACACCAACTGGAGTGCCTCCACATCCTCTGTTCCCTGCAGGGGACCTCGAACCCAGCCCCCGGGCCCTGCTCCGGTGCCTGCACCACGTTGAGCAGGAGTGCACACGCCACAACCCGCACGGCCTTGCCTCAGGTAGCTTCCTCCAGTGCAGTCCTTGTGTAGCCTCCACCACGGTGGAGGCTCAGTGAGCATCCTAGTAATGAAAACAAGTAAGCCCACGCCAGGCACACAGTCTGCATGACCCTGCTTGGCCCTCAGAGCCACCTCCCCAGGCTGCCGAACGCTGACCCAAGGGGTGGTGAAACTGAGTCCAAGAAAGGTTGAGATGGCTCAGAAATCCGACTTGGAAGGGAGGGTTGGATTCCCAGTCTCGCTGATTCCCAAGGGCACGTTCTGCCTTGTGAGCCAAGATCAGAAGTAGATTCTGAGGTGCCATCAAAGGAAGGCTGTGGGCCGGCTGGACTCGAGGGTGTGCCATCTCCTGGAGATGAGAAGATAACACTTTGCCTGGCAGAAGCCAGCCGGGCCGGTTTCCTCAGGCGGGTGCTGGCCGCGGTCTGACCCCCAGTGCAGGCCCCGCCACTGCTCCCATTTGGAAATGGAGAGGGCAAGCAGCCTCACTACTTCCTGAGCACAGCCACGATGGATGGGTATCCTGCCCGATGTGTCAATCTCAGTGGCGAATGACAGCAGTGACAGCAAAACAAGCATGCACACTGTGACTGCTTCTCAGTCACATGTGCTGCATGCCAACATCTGGGCCAGGGCAGTAAACACCACTACGGCTCGCTGCCCCCCGAGAACACCAGGGTCAGCAGGAGACGCAGAACACACGAACCATGCTGTGAGCTTCCTGAGCAGTGCCGAGCCAGCCCGTCACCCCTTCATCCACTCCTCAGTGTCCTTCCTCTGTCCCGGTCTGCTCCTTCCATCCGTCCTTGGCCACGCCTGCCCCTGGGCTGCTCTCCTTACCCCAGCTTCCCAGCGCCCCTGCACCCCTACCTTGCGTCCTGGCCCTGCAGTCCCCAGCCACCTGCTTGTCTCCTCCCCCCCCCCAGACTAGTGACATAGTCAGGTGACCTACTGACTATGCCTTGAGGTTCTCCTAGATTTTCCTACATCAGTGGCTCTCAAACACTAGGCTGCTTCAAAATCACCTGAGAAGCTTTCTAAAACTGATTGCTAGGCTGTACCCCAGAAGTTCTGAGCTAATAGGTCTGCGTAGGCCCAGGGATGTGCATTTTTAACAAATTTACAAATGGTGCTGATAATGCTGATCCACAGACCACTATACTGGACCACTTTCTCACTCTCCTTGATGACTCTGATATTCCAAACCTCCTCTACTCTCAAGTCACCAACGGTGGTCCTCATTCTTTTTTTTCTTTTTTTTTTTTGATACTAGGGATCGAACCCAGACATGCTTAACCACTGAGCCACATCCCCAGCCATTTCTTATATTTTATTTTGAGACAAGGTCCCACTAAGATACTTATGGCCTTGCTAAATTACTGAGGCTGGCTTTGAACTTGTGATCCTCCTGACTCAGCCTCCTGAGACACTGGGATCCCAAAATAAAACGTGCCGCATTTTATCTCATTGTTTCTCCCAACTGCCAGCATTCCACTTCTGTTTCCCTTAAGAGCAAAATTCTGCAAAATAACCTTCTGTACCACCGTCTGCAATTCCTCCCCTCCAGTTCCCTTTTAAACTCACTTCCGTTAACCCTTCACCCAGCCCCACTGGAACTGTGCATCCAAGTCACTGATATCACCATGTGCTGAGTCCTCCTGACCACCGCGACGCTGCCTCGTGGGGGGACTTCACTTCCTCTGGTGGCTCACCCTCTGCCTTCTCTCTGACCTCACTATCTCTCTTTGCTGGTACCTTCTCCTCTTTCCTCTTACTGAACATTGGGGTGTCCTAACTCTCAGCTCTCAGATCTCATCCCCTGTCCCTAGTCCCTGTATAGGCCACCTTCCTACATCGTGCTCTAAATACACCCGTCCAGACCTCCCGTCTGGGCTCCAGCTGCCTATCGGGTGTCTCCTCTCGGTACTCAGGTGGGCATTATGTCCAAGCCTGCCCCTCCAGAGTTGTCCCGCTGTCTATAAACAGAGTCCCCTACTCATATAGTGCAGTGCTAGCCTCCAGGATGGCAGAATGTGACTTTATTTGGAAATAGGGGTGTTGCAGAGGTGATTAGATGAGTTAAAATGAGGTCACATAAGAGTAGGTTCTTAATCCAATAGGACTGGTAACCTATGGAAAGGGATACCTGGGCATAGAGATGGAGGCAGGGGTCCAGGTGATGCTTCTATGTCAAGAAACATCAGTGGTTGCCAGTAAACATCCAGAAACTAGAGAAGCGTGTGACAGATCCTCGATCTTTCAAAAGAACCAACCCTGCTGACACCTGGGTCTGACTTCCAGCCTGCAGAACCACTAGGCAGACCACTCCTCCTGTTAAGACCCACCTGGCGAGGCTGTGTTAGTGAGGCCACACAGGAGCAGCACTAACACAAATGGGAGCGCTGTTCTTCTAGTTCTTTCTGGTCAAAAAGCTTTAGACTCACCCTTGACGCTTCCTCTTGTCCTGCACCAACAGCCACTTGTGCGGCCACGTGTCACCCCAAGGCTCCTGCCTAAACCGTGGCTCCTCCCTGGGATGGCGAGACAGTCCCTGAGCCAAGGCACCTGCTCCTCTCTGTCTCTCCTCTGGACTTAAGCCTTTACACCTTCATAAATTTGTCAAATCCCATTGTTACTCTTGTCAGAGCTCTGGAGTCCCCTCCTGTCCCCTTCAGAGTGCAGGCCACAACCTTTACAATGGCCTCCTGGAACCTCCTTCCTGCCCACCTCTCAGCATCTCGTCCTCTCCCTGCTCTCAGGGACCTAATCAGCCGGAAAGTCTCCTCTCTGCACTGTCCTGAACATGTCCCAGCTTGTGGCACCAGGAGCCTCGCTCTGCTCAGCCCGGCCCTCTCCAGCCACCTGCGTGCCTGGTGTCTCCCCTAAACACTTCCAGGTTTCCCAAGCACAGCTGGCGTGTGCTCCTGGCAGCCTTCGTCTGGCCCTTTGTGTATTACAGCTTCCCTCCATGTCGTGCCGCTGCCTGGCCACTCCCCAGGGCTCTGCCTGCCTTGCTCACAGGACCTGAGCTCCACAAGGGAAGGGGGGGTCCTCATTTCACCTGTTGCTGCTGCTTTCTGGTCAAGAACTTACTCACATAAGTAGTACTCGGTGCCTGTTTCTTGAATGGACGAATGAACAATTAAGGACTGCTAAGAACCATTTCCCTCCACCTGCTCCCAGTGTACAGCTGAGCATCAACCATGTCCAGCCAGGGCCCAGCAGATGAGCAGCCTGGTCTTTTCAAACAGCGTGGTTGTAAGCACTCACTGGTACTATACCTGGCAGTCTCAGAGGAGAAGAAAAATGGCAAACAGTCTTGAAATCAGGCTTTCTCATGATTGTTTCCAGCATACCAACAAGCCTCTGGGGGACTCCTGACTTTGGAAATGAAAAGCTGCTGATCGAGAGCGGGTGAACTGAACGATGCTTTCCGTATTGATGACAGACATTATGAACTAATGTGATCTATTCTAGACCATTAATAATACCATGCCATCCTTTCATTAAAAGTCTGCAGAGTTTTCCAAGCAATTTCCTTAATTATTTTCTCATGTTTGTTTGAGGACAAGTTGTAAAATTTGGCATCTTACAATGACCCGGTCACATTTATATTTAGTTAACTGTATTTCTAAAGGGAAAAGGAATGAAAGTGTGAATGATCTTGGAGTTTGAAAGTTCTAGAATATTTTCAAAGGGGATTCACTTACAACCCACCTCAGGAGCAACTCCCAGGGACAAGTTCTGCAGGGATGAGTCTGATCTTCCTTTGTGGTGCTGTTACCTAACCCTACAACCTCACGTCCGCAGTGGAAATTCCGGAACAACAGGGAAAGTTTAAGGACCTTAGTGTCCCTGGAGCTGGGCCTTGCCCGACCTGCTACAGGCAGGTCAAATGTAGTCACCATTTGTCCAGATGCTGGGTCTCCCTGGCCTGGACACCCTACCAGCATGGCAGAGAATCCTTGTGGTCCCATGATGAAGCAGCTGAAAGAACGTGGACGTTGGACCTAAGATGGTGAGCTCTCCAGAAAGGCATGCCCTGCTGGAGGCTCAGTGCTGTCCAATGTCAGCACTGGCGTAAACTCACAGTTCCCCAGCCTCCCACCCCTGTGGGGCTGCAGGTGTGTGGAGGAGGGGGAGATAAATGGGCAGAACATCGAGGCTGCTCTCTAGAAGGGACAGGAGGTCTGGAAGAGAGGCCCTCCAGGGCTAGCAGCGCCACCCATCATGTTCAGTGGAGGACCTCAACGGTCGTCATCTCCTGGTGAATATTCTTTTGCCTACTTAATATGTATTTTCATTGTTTCTATAAAATTCTTTCCTTCTCTCTCTCTCGCTCTCCCCACCCCTCCCTCCCTCCTTTAAGCTCATATACTGTACTCACTCCAGGTTCCTCTGAAGTGAAGTCACCTAATAAAACCCATTGTATATCACAGAGCATCCCAAGATTAGAATCCCGATGGATCTCAGCTTTGAACAAAAACCATCACTTACATAATTGAGAGCCAATTTGAAATTGGCACAGAGCTACCAAAAGATCCTACAGACTTGACATGTGTTGGGACTTTGGATCAGAGAAACCAATCAATCAAAACGTTGGGAAGTACTCAAGTCCCTGGCCAGGGAGGCCCTGCTGGGCCCGAGGGCCCCTTCCCGCCTGGCCTGCAGGGCTGAGGTATTCAACCCTGGCTTCATAAAAGATCTAGGCTGCACTTCCTGCTGCTGCATCCGCTGGCAACGGGGTCTTCTGCTGATGTCTTTCCAACATCAGCACGTTAGGCTGGGTGAAGACACCTTCTGGGGGCACATCTTCCCATTTCCTCTCAGCTAAATTCTGTGTTGTCAAGAAGCGTCTTGCACGCACTCGCCTTCCTAAGCATGTTCTCATCAGTGGAGCCTGGAGACGTGGATCTGCATTCACGCATTGCTATATCACACTGAAAAACCCGCACCTCTCAGAAGTGGGCTTCAGCGACCCACATCAGGGGCCCTGTCCAGGACACTGCTTGGTCACTCATGAAAAGCAGTGGTGGGAAATAGAAAATGGCAGCTCTTTTCTTTACATCTGAGCATGGAAACTATATGTTTCATAGAAAGCATTCGCTTTAGGCTGGTGACCTGCGTCCTTTCTGCAGTCATCTAAGCTTAGTGCTGAAGACAAAGCCCAGAGCTTCATGAGATGCAGTCTAGAGGCTCCGTGGCTTTGGGGCAGTGGCTTCCAATGTGAGGACATGGGTGCTTTGAAGAAGCCAGCTGTTCTGGGACCGCAGCCTGCGGGAGCACCACCCCTTCTCCTGGGCCTCCACCAGGAGCTGGAGATTTTTAACATCTGCCGTAGTTTCTGAGAAGAGCTGGGTTTGGTCATTTCTCCTCCACTAGCTGTTCTCACTGCTTGGTACGACAGCTGAGGATCCACAGTCACACTTGAGATGTGCTCCTGGGGAGAGCATTAACCAAACTGTGTGTTAGAAATTTAGGTGGTGATTGGTGTGGCAACATAGTATTTGACCCACCTAACTGGCTGAAGAATCAAGGTGCCTTACATTCCCTAATGAGCCCCTGCAGAGGTTATTAAAATATAGTTATCGTCCAGAAAATACGCAGCCCCATCGTCAGGTTCACAAAGGAGATTTTGGCCTCTTTTTCCAGAATCTCAGGTTCAGACAAACGTTACTAAAAGAGATTTTGGGGCTTCTCCTGTCTGAGAGCAGCTGTCTGGCTCAGCTTGCCAGGTTCAACTCTCTCCTGCTGCTGGCAGATGGCAGGCAAGGCTGTGGCTGCAGGGTTTGCAGGGTGTCACCTGAGTCTGAGTGTCTGATGCTGTGATTCCCAGCAGCCCAGGACCAGCCGTCCCTTATCCCCGGCACCCCTCAGCCTCAGCCCAAGTCCTACATGGATGTAGCTTGTTCTTGCTTTCTTTACCTGACGCAAGGCGTGAATACAAATGTTTTCATCTCGTGGCGACCAGTTTTGAGATACAGTTTTAAAAACATTACATTGAAAAGCTGTGGGTGTCTAGATTACCCAAGGCAGTGAGGTGCCTGTAAACCAGAAGGCACCACTGGGTCCTTACAGCTATGAGCAGGGGCTGATTCACAGTCTATGGTCAGGGAATGGGTTAAGGTAATAGGAACTGGGTATATGGAGTGGCTTTTCCTGGAACTAGTGCTGATATACCTTCAATTAAATATCTTTTTGGATGTTTTTACCACAAAAATTGGTGATATGTGACCATGTGATACAGTAGCCATTAGTCACATGTGACTACTTAAATGTAAACTTAAATCAGATAAAATTCAGATCCTCAGCAGCATCAGCTTCATTTCAAGGGATCAATAGCCACATGTTTGATGTCTATATCTGACTTTGCAGATTTAGAAAAATTCTACCATTTCAGAAAGTTCTCCTGGGAAGTACTAATCTGAAGAAGAGGAATAACTTCAAATTGTGCAATGTGATTAATTAGGAGAACGGTACACAGGATCTGTTTCTTCAAGAACATTTATAAGGTAGTGGACATTTGCAGATGAGATTTCTCTACTTTGGTAGGAAGAATCTCATTGATCAGGAGCTGGGTGTGCATTAGGAACCCAACAGGATCTGAGGAAAAGGTGCCGTTCTCTGGGGAGAGCTCAAGAATGAGGTGCAAAGTGGGTGCCATACAAGAGGTCCCGCGGCTGCCGTGCACCTGCTGTGGTCCATCTGCCTGCCACTGTTGACTTGGGGTGTGGTGTGGTCCACACACCAGGCACTGGGACAATTGTTCTAGCTTCCCAAGTGTCACTCATTTCCTTAAAGCAAATTCACGAGTAAGAAAGTAGTAATACGGCATCTTACTCCTCGCTGTTATGCCGAAGACACCAGTCCTAACCTATTATCCAGCATTCTACACAAGAAAACCGAGGACCAGTGGCCTGATGTCAGTGACATGCAGTGCCTTTTCTGTCCCATCACAGGGGCTCCATTAGCCCCTTCAGACATGACTATGATTCTTATCTTTGGTTCCCAGAACCTAGGGAGTTGTTAATGCTCAGGAATGTTGTTCAATAAATGTATGAATGAAATACATTCCCCGAATGCTTAAACCACAAAGTAAAGCCAGATACAAACTTCAACATGAATCGGAAAGTAGTGAGGGCCACAGATACTGAACCTTCTGTCTTGCTAAGATTAGCCACTTCAGAGTAATAACATCTCACTCTGCTCAGATACTTGGTCTAATAATGATGAGCTGCTTATTTTGCACTCACTCTCCCCATCCCTGTGACTTCCTCTGAGACCTGCTGACCTCCTCAGGTCACATAGGGCGGATGCAGTGGTGCGAAGCCCCTGCCCCACGGCCTGCCTGCTCGTGATGACTGACCCTGAGACCTTCCCCCAGGATGCCACTTCCTGGGGCACTGGCCTGCTCTGCTGCACCACCATGAGCTCCCAATCCTGGAGATGTCCTCGTGCAAACCTGCACCTGACAGGGCAAGGGTCTTCTGTGGCCTCGCGGAGGAGGGGTTGAGCAGGTGAGTTCATCCTGCGGACACATACTGTGGGAAGATCACGGGTTGAGAGCCATGGAGGCTGGCGGGAGAGCGAGGCCCGGGGAGCGCTCTGTCCTCCTCCTGGACGTGCAAGGCTGCCTCGAGAGAGCCGAGGACCGAATGCAGGGCTCCCAAGACTAACTGCGAGGAAGTGCCCAGGAAACATTAGTCAGACGTCAAGCTGAGAGGCTGGGAAACCTGTGGTATTAAGAATAAGGTCTATTTACTAGTTTAGTATTACTTATTATTATTTATGTACACTTTATCTCTCCTCAGATAAACTGTTAACTGCCAAAGAATAAAGGCTACCGCAAAATTTGTTTTTCCAATACCTAACACAATGTCTAAAGCACACTTAAGATGGAGTGCAATATATAAATATTTATAGTATGTGATAACAGCCAGCATTCACTCAGCATCTTACTGCGGCTATGCCAGAGATGCCAACCCTCACCCACCACCCAGCACCCCCTTCCATAACATCTGCTTGCTCATATCCCTGCTGCTTCCAAAAGCCATTTTTTACATATCGTATGTCTCCACAAACCCCAATCACAATTGGGGACTGCAGGGGCTGGGAGGAAGCCTGGTGGTGTCCCATGGTCTCATGTAAGAAGAAGAACAGGCAGAGCAGCTCTTGCAAACTTGAGGTGAAAAAAGAGAGAGAGAGAGAGAGAGAAAACAAAGTTACTGGTTACAGGTTGCAGCTGGAGGGTCCCATCAAGTCTGGGCTGGAGAGCAAGTGGCTCCCACAGGCTCACCTGAATTACAGGGAGGAGAAACGGTGAATAAGAAAGGAAAGGTCTTTGGCAAGAAGATGCAGCAGCAGGTGTGCAGAAAGGAGCCAGGAGTGGGAACTGTGTTGTCACCCTCTTGCTCCCCTAACCCCGGGTTTAGCCCTCAGCCCCGAGGGACCAGGGTTGCGATTCTGTCCTTCAGTCCTGTGACATTCTTCCGATACCCTAGAGAACTCGTTAGTATGTCTTTGCAACGCTAAGCCAGAGTCCCAACCAGCGCAGTTGTGGCGATAGCAGGGATTTGAGTCAGCTTTCTCACTGCTGAGACCGAAAGACCTGACAAGAGCAATTTCAGAGGAGGGAGAGTTTATAGAATGCTCACAGGTTCAGAGATCTCAGTCCATCGGTGGAGGACCCCGTAGCTCTGCAGCTGGGTGAGGCAGGAGGTCAGGCAGAAGGCGGTGGTGGAGAGAAGCAGCGGGGAGCATGGCACCAGGAACAGACTTCTCACCAGGACACAATACGTACCCCACAGGCACACCTCGATGAACTCCTCCTCCAGCCACACCCTGCCTGCCTACTGTCAACCCCCCAGTGAATCCCTATCAGAGGGTAACACACGGATTAGGCTAAGGCTCGCACAACCCAGTCACTTCACCTGTGAACTTCCTGCATTGTCTCACACATGATCTTTTAGGGGACACCTCATATCTAAACCATGGCAGCAGGCAGCAAAAATTCTATGCACAATGACAACAGCTGCTTAAGTTAGCTCCCATGAGCCCCTTCAGTAATCGAGTCAAATACGTGGAAGATAAAAGACAAGGATGTTGATGATTTGTAAAGACTTAGCTATGAATTGCCACTGAAAACCCCATGCTCTTGAGAGGGCAAGGACCACACATGGATCCAGGGGATGACTTTGTCCCTCGGTCTTAGAACATAAACCAGAAATGTTCTAGGGTAGGTATTATGGTTTATATGTGAGGTGTCCCCCAAAAGCTCATGTGTGAAATAAGATTTAGAGGTGAAATTACCGTTTTATGATAGCATTAATACAATCAATGAAATGTTAACTGTAGGCAGGTAGGGTATGGCCGGAAGAGGCGGGTCCTTGGGGGTCTGCCTTTGGGTTATATATTTTGTGAGCTACATTTAGTTTCTCTCTGCTTCTTGATGTGATGTCCTGGCCACTCTCCTGCACCACACCTTCTGCAATGATGTTCAGCCTCACCTCACACCCCAAGGAATGGAGCCATCTGTCTATGAACTAAGACCTCTGAAACGGTGTGCTCCAAAATAAACAAACTTTTCCTCCTCTAATTGTTCCAGTCATATCTTTTGGTCACAGTAGCCAAAAAAAGCTGACTAAAACAGTAGGCTAATATCTAGACTCCAAATATACATATGGGCTGTGTTATTTAGCTTTTTGTTTCTGTAATCAAAATGCACCACAACAACTTTGAGGAAGAAAAGTTAATTTGAGGCTTGTAGTTTCAGAGGTCTCAGTCAATGGTCAGCCAACTCCATTGCTCTGGGCCCAAGGTGAGGCAGAACACCATGGTTCAAGGGTATGGTTGAGGAAAGTTGCTCAGCTCATAGCAGCCAGAGAGCAGAGGTAGGGGTAAGAGAAACCACAGACAAAGTGGAAACAGAATGGTCCCCAAGGGCACGCTCCCAGTGATCTCCTTCCTTCAACTGTGCCCTACCTGCCTGTAGGTGCCACCAAGTAACCCAGTCAGGTTACTAATCCATTTATTAGGCTCCATGTCTCATAATCTAATGATGTCACCTCTGAACATGCCTTCATCACCCCATGACTTTTTCAGAGAACATCTCAGATCAAACCATAACATTCCACTCTGATCCCCCAAAGCTCACATGCAGCTCACAATGAAAAATGTACGTAGTCCATTCCTACGTACAAGGGTTCCTATAGTCCTACCAGTTCCAGCACTGCACAAAAGTCCAAGTCCAAAGTCTCCTCTGAGACTCAAGGCAAACTCTTGGCTGTGAGCTTCTGTAAAGATCAAAAGCAAGTCACATATATCCAATATACACTGACATAGAGTAATTATTTATACTCAAAAAGGAAGGAATAAGGGTATAGAAAGAAGAGATGGGGTCAAAGTAAAACTGAACTCTGGCTTGGCAAACAACTTCTGTAGCTCCACATCTGGCATGTGGGACACATGGTGAAGAGATAAAATCTCCAAAGTATTTAGGCTGCCCCACCCCATGGCCTTGATGGCTGCAGCCCAAATGGCCTTTCTCGTGGACTGCCTCTATCCTTAATCAGCAGCTTTCCTTGTCAGACAACCTATATTATGGCATTTCTTAATTTCAAGAGTCTCCATTCCACTTTACCTTCACAGCTTCAAGCATCACCCTCTCAGGGGCTGCATGTGGGGATTCTTTTATATATATATATTTAGTTGTTAATGGACCTTTATTTTATTCATTTATTTTATGTTCAGTGCTGAGAACTGAAACCAGGGCCTCACACATGCAAGGCAAGTGCTCTGCCACTGAGCCACAACCCAGCCCTGCATGCAGGGATCCTGACCCTAACACACTGTCTGACCTTCCAGGCCTTTTTGTGAAATCTGTAGAACCAGAAGCATATAGAAAGCACCCAGGTCTGCGGCCAATGCCAGTGGTGCCGAGTGCTGTGAAACAAACCAGTGCAAGCAGCTTTCTTGGCCCTCACCCTGTGCAAGCAGGTGCCCTCTGTCGCAAAGGGGTTTTCACTTTTACACCATTGAGTTTGTGGTGGGTATCATCTCGCAGATTCCTGAGACTCCCACAGCCATCTTTCCTATTGTCTCTGTGCAAAGTACTTAGCTTCTGGTTTGATCTCAACAACCAATCCTTCTTTGCCTCAAGTTTACATGAGCTTATTCCCTGACCAAACTGTAGGTTTTGCAAATCTTTCTGCTCTGATTTCTGCTCCCTGTTCTCACAGCAAACCTGGCTGAAAGCCACCAGCAATGCCTTACTACTGACTGAAGGCTGTGTCCCTTGAAATTTCCTCCATCAGATTAATTAATTAGTCCATCAGCGTTAAATTTGAACTCACACAAAGTCTCAGGACCTGGGGAAAATATAGACTGTAACACAAATGATCTCAGGTCCATTCCCCAAAGCCTTCTCAATCCCCTCTGGAAAGCCTGATGAGCCCAGTCTCTACTGTCTGCACCCCTGCTGCCATGCACTCTGAGAGCCTGCCAGAATCACCCATCGGCCTCTGCTCACGACTTGCTAGGGCTTCTGTAGCCTGCATCTCCAAGCTTTGCCCAAGTCCTCCCATAAACTAGTTCCAAAGGATTCTGAAGCACATGGTCAGCTTAGTCACAGCAATGATTTTACTTCCTTTACCAATTTCTGTATTAGTAAGCTTTTTGTTGCTGTGGGGGGAAAAGTGCTCAAGAGAAACAATTTAGAGGAAGAAAAGTTAATTTTGGGTGCATGGTTTCAGAGGCCTCAGTCCACGGTGGGTCAGCTGACTCCCTCGCTCTGGGCCCAAGATGAGGCAGAACATCATGGTAGAAGGACGTGGTAGAGGAACATGGTTCAGTCCATAGCAGCACAGGCAGGGGCTGGGGGCAGTGAGGAGCCAGAGACAAAGTGCTGCCTTCAAGGGCACGCCCCAGTGCTCCAATTCCTCCAGCCTTGCTCCAACTGCCATAGTGACCACCCAGTGATCCATTCACATCATTAATCCATCAAGTGAGCTAGTCCACCGATTAGATTGCAGCTCTTGCAATCCAGTCATTTTATCTCTGAACATCACCACATCACCAGGGGTTTTCCAGGGGACATCTCATATCAAACCCTAACGTAGGCTAACATACAATTCCATGGCTTTCACAGCAGTCGTGTGGATGCTCCTGGCTGGGGTGAATCTTTTCTTAAGGGGATTCTGGGAAACAAACTTCTTGCATGTCTGGTGCCACTAGTGCTTAAATGAGATTGTTGACACCTGCTCCCAGCTGGCAAAGGGAGAAAGGCGGCCTGGGGCAGCTCACGGGCTTTATGGAGGCTCAGCCCAGAAGGAGTAAGCTTCTTTTCTATTATGCTCCATTGGTGGAAACGAGTCACATGGACCTGTTGCAAGGTGGGGCTGGGAAAAGTCATTCCTAGTTGGGTGTCCACTATGGGAAAGGATCATGGACACCGGGGGTTGCTCTTCTGTGCCTCAGCACTGCATCCTGCCTGATTTCCCCTGAGCCCAGCCCTGGCCTCCATTTAGCTTTCCTGGAGTGGTGAGCCTCTTTCAAGCAGGAGAAACTCTGGAAAAGAGGAACCAAATTCACAAGGGAGAGGAACTATCTACAATGGACATTCTTGTGCAATACAGAATTAAAACAGCTTTACTTTCATGCCACAAATTTCACCCTTAGCACTGTGAACACGCTGCTCCCTCTGGGCTGGAACACCCAGAGAGCCCCTTTTAGAGGGAAGGATGGGGAAGTGCCTCTTAAACGCCTCCTCCATATTTGCCACATTTGAGGGCACCCTGGACATTTATCATTTATAAATAATTTTCATACACATTATCACACTTGCTCCTCATTAAATGATTAAAAGTATGTGTAATTATCACTGTTTGATAGAAAACTAAATGACCTCTCTAAGACATGAATGGACTTGCTGGATTTCACACCTTTGGCTGCAACAGGGATTTAAGCACAGGTCTTGCTTTGGATCCTGCACTCTTTCCTCCTACCTCCGCCAAGTGTTTAATAAATATCCAACACGAACTTCGTGAAGTGCACATCAGCTCAGACTTCTCGGGAAGCTTCATGAACTCAGGCTTGCCAGGACTGAGTGGACGGCCACCTGAAAGGGAAGGTGTGTGAAGGGGCCAGGTTCCCCACCAGTGACTTCCACCGCCCTCCTGTCTCACATCTGTTGGCTTTGGGGACCCTCCAGCTGCAAAGGTCACACCTCAGGTATCTGGAACGTCCCTGGAGGTAGAGCACAGGGAGTGGCCACAGAGGGATAGTTCATGGGTCCTATCTCTGAGGTTTCATGGCTTGTGTCAGCCTGTGAAGACACACTGTCATCTGCGTTCTGAATGAACCATACATTCAATTAAGAGGATTTCTGGAGCCCATAAGAGAACCATAAGGTTCTGTGGACTTCATAAGAGTGCTTTCCTTACAGTCTCTGCCTTCGAAGAGCTTGCAACTTGTCTGGCACAGCAGACCAAAGCACATCCCCTGGAGAAGAAAGCAGAAGAGTGACTTCAACTCACAAACATGAGCTGACAGACACCTACTCTGTTCTCAGCCCTTCAATGTTGTGGACATCCACGTTCAGAGACAGAAAACACCCATGTGGTCCCATCCTTCGGGGGCTCAATGTTTCATGCAATCCTCGTTCATATCTTACAAAAGTGCCAAAAGTTCCTGGGCTGTTTCAGTTTGAAGAAAGCTCTGGTTAGAGAATGATGATTGGTGGCGCCCACCCACTTGCCCATGGCTGGTGAACAACGTGCCAAGGGACCAAGAGACTGACCGTTGCTGCACACAAAGCCCTTGTCCTTCCAGACAGGGCTGGGTGGCTGCTGCTCCAGGCTGCTGAGCTTCAATGTCAGGCTGAGCTTGACCACTGCCATGGGGACTTATCCATGGCAGCCTATCTTCCCAGCCCTCTCTGGTGGCATTCTCTTTTCTTGCTCATGTACTCCTATTTCCACACGGCTTTTGACTGCTCCTCTTGGCTCCTTCTCCCATCCCTCTTTCTCTCCCTCTCCTTCCTTTCCTCCCTCCCCTCCCCCCAAAAAACATACTACTCTGTAATATTCTGGGGTTCCACTTTCATTCACCTTTCCCCACAAGACACTTTTCCTGGGTGGCTGCCATCCCTTCCGATGACTCACTCAACCTCTTCTAAGGCTTTGCCTCTTGTCTATCTCCGGGAGGAGCCAAAGCCACACCAGCATCTCAAAGGCATTTAAATCCAACAGGGTCCAAGGAGGCTCCCTCCCAAGCCTGCTCCTTCTGTCTCATGAAGGAAGGCAGCCTCCCAGCCCTGCTCTCTCCTGAGAACTAATGGAAGCGATGGGCAGACACCATCCTGCTCTGGCCATGCAGGGCTGTGCGTGTGGCTTGCTCCTTACAGAAGGAGGAACCTGCATTTGAATCTTCTGCCCAATCCCTGATGTCCACCGGTCATGGCCAGATCACGTCCACTTTTGTTTTCCATGTTGGCAGTAATGGTTGTTTTTAACATATCAGAAAATCACTAGGCTGTGTGATCTTCAGTCTCTTCCTCTATTTTTGAAATATGAACATGCAAAAGATCGCAGTAACAATAATAAACAAAGGGATTCGAGTTAAACACGGATCAATTCTATAAATGAAAGCATTCTCTCTCCCCTCTGGCTTCTCCTCTGTCTTCACTTTTCCAGCAAATTACAGGCATTGTTCAGCTAACCATATTTTCTTGCTTTCAAAAGGTAAAAGCATAGAAATTGATTCAATATCAAGCTTGCTGATTCAGCAAGAAAACACACCCGCCCCCCCCAAAAAAAAGAAAAAACAGGGCCCTCAACCACAGGAGTCCCTTTGAAATGGTTGGAAATGGTTTGTTTTAATGAGGGATTCAGCCACAGAAACACACCACGCACTGGGAGGGGGAGCACTGTGCAAATGAGGACCCTTTCCTGCGGGATAAAAACACCTGATCTGGCAGAATTTCCCCCCACGCTGGTGGTGGCCCAGCTCATTTGCACACGGCCCATGTGGCCGCTGCTTGTTCCCTAATCACGGGCCCTTTAATGCGCTGTGTGCTGCTCACACAGCACGCTCAGTCACATTCCATTCCACCGCTTTCCAAGTTCCACCATAATTTGCTAGAATTTTTTTCAGTGCTTTGAAAATAAGGCATCACGTGAGTAGTTTTCAGAAACCATAGGACCAAACGGGCATTAAACACGATGTATTATTAAAGGTTATTCTACGGCTTCATGGAACTCCCTCACCGAAGTGCCTTCGCCACCAAGCTGGAGGGGCAGGGAAATGGCAGCCATAAAGAGCTCTCCCGTGCACTCAGCTGTTCTAAGCTGGGAGATGTGCAGAGAAAGCTCAGCTTTTAGTATTTGAGAACAGAGCAGCCCCACCCCCAGTCATCTGATACCTGAGGTGGCTGATGAAAATGTACATTTTTTTTTATGACAAAACATGATTTGAGGCTCAGACCTCATTTTTGTGGGTTCCATGAGTCTGTGTTTTTTAATTGTCTTGACCTACAACCTTGTCACTCCCAAAACGTCTCCCCATTTACAAGGAGTTTCCTTAGCTGTCTGCCTTCCTTTTGATTCAGGAACAGTGAAGCCTACCTTAGTTCAATAGACATTAACATTTAATAGAACCTGAAATATAAAGCCTTTTTTCTGGTTTGTGATTTATTTCTCATTTGCTTAAAAAGGTAACCAGCTCCTTTGATCTGGATGAAATGCTCTCTCTGACAGTTCTGGTTTCTGTTTTTCCCTTGGTGCTGGTTCAGGCTGACTGATTTCTTCTGCCCCAGCAGGAGTCACCCCTACACAGGCAGGCTATGCGTGGTGGTTCACAGACGGTATGGAAAGCCAGGTGCTCGGAGACTGAACGGGGCTCCGAGAAGGGTCTTGGAATCTGATAATTATTTATGGGAAATGGACTAAAATTTCACACTTTCACAATTTTCCCTCTTTGTAGTGAAAATTTCATTTTCACCAGTGAGCCCAGTCATTCCAGGTCCACCATCTATAAGTTAATCTTGAATTAATTTTTAAATCTCCTATCTTCTGATACACAATTTCCCATAAGAACAAAGACAGCCCCCGTGTTTCCTCTGACCCAGGGTGACAGGGGTTGGCAGACACCCCTGCCAAACTGAAAACGAGATTTTGCACCTGGCGCAGACTAGCATCTGGAATTGTCATGAACATCATCCACTCTTGTCCTGTAGAAGAGCCAGCTTCAGAGCTGCTTCTGAACTGAGAGCCAGGCTGGAACAGGCTACCTGCATGTGAAGCTGGTTTATTAGCCAGTGTGCATGTCTGGAGCCAGCTGATCTGTCATGCGGTTAACAAGCTGTGTGTAATATAGCCCAGGTCACGCAGAACGGCAAGGCGTTCCCTGAGGTACCCGCAAGACCTCAGACTCTGAACCCAGGGCACATTCGGTTCTGTGGGCCTGCTGCATTACAAGCTGCAGCCTCTTTGAAATCAAAAGAAAAACACCCAGGCCCATTATGTTTTCCTCTGGAACTTGTCTGGGGAAAGGACTTTCTATTCTTTATGTATCTCCTGGCCTTTGTCTGGACACAGCCCCATGAATTTCTTTTTCCAAGCTCCATCTAACAATGAGAATTCAATAAAAACTTCAAGGTTACCTAAATCACTAAAGCAGAGAATGAAGGAGCGAAGCCCGTGTGTTGGGGTCTGGTCCTCCGCACACTAGAACGCAGCTCTTAACTCAGTAGAGCAAGTGCAGCCCAGTATGCAGCTCATCCAGGCGGTGGCTCCAGTCATTAGAGCTTGGTGCTAATGGAAGTCAGGTCACAGGTTCAAGCCTCACCACAGCCAGTTCACTTGCAACAGATAAAGACTACTCAAAAGCCAGAGACACCTCCTGACCCCAGTCACTGACCACAGGAGGGACTGCTGACTGGTGGCTGGCCCAGGGCAAGTGATCACCCTGCAGACAGACACAGAACTGACTCCCGTGGCCAAGGATTTATAAAAAGCAATTTCTACAAAGCCCCTCGGACAAGTTCAAGGCGGTGGATCCCAAAGATTAGATACATGACTCTGATCACACTGGGGTCCTTTCTGCTTGAGGAAGCCCTTCAGTGTGCTCCAGAAAGTCTCAAGTGCTGCTCAAGTACAGGTGATGGAGATTTGAGCTCAAGGGGCCAGGGTTAGGACAGAGAGCACAGCGGCCTGCCGCTCTGCGGGTCTGAAAGAGAGAGAGGCAAGGGGCCAGGAACTTCCACACTCAGGAGGCACGAGGCAGCAGGGCTTTGTGGACCCAAGTCCTGGGCTGCTGGCAAGGTTTCTGACAGTGTTTCTGTCTTCGGGTGGGGACAGGATGGTTATCACTAGACTGGAGGACCAGCCCCCTGGTGGCTGGGGATTTCTTCCTCCAGTTGGATTTTTGAAGACACCCTCTCCTGCTAGAGAGCATTGCTTACCAACATCAAAACAGGCAGGTGGACAAAAGTCCCTAACACAGCAGAGGAGCACAGTCAGCCCCAGGAAGTACAAGTGGCAGACCAGGGAACCCATCATGGCTTCGATGGGTAAGCCAGAGCCCTCAGCCTGCTTTCTCTGTGACCCCTCGACTCTTAGAATCACCAGCTCCATATGATGAGGTGGGATTGTAAACTCCTGTTTCCTTTTGGTAATTAAGCCAGGATTGCTAGGATTGCTTCTTGCCTTAGTAAAACTGAAAGATTTTTTCTTTTGTTTTTGTTTTGTTTGTTTTATTTTCCATACAAAAGCAATTTAAAAGAGGTAGGCCTCAATTTGCTACTTCATTTTTGTTGAGATCAAAAAATATATTATTACAAAAACCAGGGAAAGAAAAATAAATTGATGTAAATAATTGTAGCATCTCCATTGTTTTCAAATAAACAAAATTGATTTTGTTTACATCTACAATAGAAAAAAATACACATAGCCTGGCTTCTTAGGAAGGTTCAGAAAGGTTTACATGAATGCAACCTTTGAAATGTGTAAGTGCAATAATCAAAGAAAATAGGAAATAAGAATACCCATATGAAAAATGATCCAGTCAACTGAAATTACTGCAAAACCCAGGCATCCATCATTATCTTGGGCAAGGGGACAGTGGCCCCCGACCCATATTTTATTTTATATACCCATGGCTTTATATTTGGGAATTTGGCTCAGCTTATGGGTGCACATGGCAATAAAGAGGCCAGCCAACTCAACAGAGAGCTGCACAGTTAACCCCAGGCTGGGGGCCGAGCTAATAAAAACCAGGCCATGAGGCCAAACACCAGACACACAAAATCTAGACAATGATCCTAATTTTTTCTTTCCCCATCTCCATTTTAAGGGCCATCAAAAAACTACTTCCAGCTTCATTCCAGAATAAATGAGGACACTGTAAAAATTAAAAAAGACAGCTGAGATTTAGAAGCAACTTTCTCCTTGCACCAAGAGTTTGAGAATGTGCATTTAACAAACAATGGCTAGCTTTTTCCCTGCTGTGACCAAAAGACCTGACTAGAACAACTTTAGAAGAGGGAACATTTACTTGGGGCTCACAATTTCAGGGGTCTAAGTCTGTAGATGGCCAACTCCCTTGCTCTGGGCCCGAAGTAAGGAAGGACAGCATGGCGGAAGGGTGAGGCAGAGGAAAGTAGCTCAGGACATTGCCCCAGGAAGTAGAGAGAGACTTCTCTCGCCAAGGACAAATACATACCAAAGGCAAGGCCCCGATGAGCCCGCCTCCAGTCATACCCTGACTGCGTACACTTGGCACACAGTTAGTCCCTATCAGAAGATGAATACCTGATTCAGTGAAGCCTACTGTAGCGCAGTCATTTCACCTAAAACTGTCTGGCATTGTCTCACACATGAGCTTTTGGGGGACACCTCATATCTAAGCCATAATATAAGCTATGGGCTGAATATTGTTTCTAAAATTCACTTATTGAATTTTTAACCCCCAAGAAGAAGGCATCAGGAGATGTGGCTTTGGGAGGTGATTCTGTTGTGAGGATGGAGCCTGCATGCATGGGACTAGTGTCCTTATAACACAATAAGAGAACCTGCTGCTCCCTGTTGAGAGAGGCTCATGAGACCCTACAAGAAGGTGGCCATCTGCAAACCAGGAAGGAGCCCTCACCCGAACTCAACCATGCTGGCACCTGGTCTGGACCTAGCAGCCTCCAGAACTGTTAGGAAATAAACTTTACTGTTTAAGCCCCTTGGTCTGTAGTATTCTGCTCTAGTGGCCTGGATGGACTGAGACAGAGTGTGTCCATTATATACAATGATCCTCACTCTAGCTCTTCCTTGGCGTGGCAGTTTGTTAAATAAATATCAAAAAGTGAGATACTCATTAATCAGTCGACTTCATTTGACGTACCAAGATCAAAATAAATCCAACAAGCAGGTTCAATGTTCCACACTTTTTTATATTTACTTGGAAGTGCTGGAACTTGTCCACAGGTGGAGGCAGGGTCTCATTAGGTGACCTGCTGTGGCAGGCGATGGTGCGAAGGGTTTTCCCAGAGCAGGAGGAAAGGCAGCACAGAGGGGCAGCACTGGCCCCAGGCATACCCTCCCCTTCCTGTGCGAGTCCCTCCTCCACCTGTGTGTCGCCCACCTCGTGTGTCACTGCAGCTTGGCGAGGCAAGTCCTCTTCATCAGGCCGTCATGGTGGAGCAAGCTAGGCCTTCCTGGAAGACTCCCAGACCCCACCATCCTGGGGATACGTGGATCTACTATTGAGTGCCCTTTCCCAGGGTCATGAAACTTTAAAAATAGGCCCTTTATCCGTTCAGTCATTGAACATTTGAATATCACCATTTCATGGACTGAACACTGTGTCCCTTCTGCCCCCAGTTCATATGTTGAATGTCTAACCCCCATGTGCTTATAGATGGGGCCTGGCAGAGACTCAGGTTCGATTGAGGTCATGAGGGTGGGTCCCCAAGACTGAATCATCAGTGTCCCTTTGAGAAGAGGCAAAGACACCAGAACTCTTGCTTTGTCCCTTTCCACCATGTGAAGACCCGGCAAGAGGCAGCCACGTGCCAGGAAGCCATGAAGATTGCCCTCACCGGAAGCACACCTGTCAGGACTCCCGTGTGGCCTGCCGAGCTTCCAGCTTCCAGAACCGCGAGGCATCTGTTGTGGAAGCCACCCAACCTGTGCTGTTCTGTTCCCCAGCCTGAGATGGCAGAGACAGCTGTGCACCTGGCCTCAACAGGCGCTTTGTGGATCAAATGAGGCACAGCTGTCCTCCCCATCCAGGCTAAAATATGGCGCGAGAGAGTATACACACTAACTAAAATATAAATCTCAATATGGTCCGTTCACCAGAGTGAGGTTCCCAACACCAGGCAGCAAATTCAAGTTGGAGAGCAAATTTCCTAGTCAGGATGATCCCAGAAGGTTTCAAGAAAAAGATGGCATGTGAGCAGGACCCAGCGGGATACTTTCACTTTCTATTGACAAAAAGGGACGATGAAGTAGAGGGGCAGGAAGAAACAGAGGCCGAGGCTAGCACGAAGCTTGGAGATGACGATTAAAGTGGTGACATTTTAGAAAAATTTGGACATTGTAAAAAGCTCAAAAATTAGCTTTAATTTTAATCATATCATTTTGCACTTCTTTAATTTGTAACGAGGGGTATTTGCTTGTTAAAATTTTCCTACTTTATATGCTAAGAGGCATTTTTATATTAAAGAAATAACTGTAACCAGTTCTTCTGAACCAAGGGAAGCTACCCTTATTGATGCCTCAATAAAATTAATAAGAAAATGAGTCATAAAGTGGATTGATGTGGCTCATAGACATGCTTAAAGGCATAACCCAAGACCCTGTGACTAACCTGCATGGAAGTCACCTCCTCTCTGCCCCATTTACCATGAGTGGGAATATATGAGCGCAAATGGGCATCCTGGAAACACATCCTCTGGTGCCATCCAGATGACACATTCAGAGCTAGCCAGTGACTCATTTTGCATAATTATGAGCATTGGAGTAAAAGAAAGAAATGTTGAGTTCCAACTCTCAGGACTCTTAAGCCTCTGGGAACTGTGCTTGGCCAGGTGAAATACATTGGCATTTGCAAGGTGTGTTTCTGAAAACGCTAAGGCATGGGGTGGGACAGAAGGAAGGCTGAGGCGGGGTGTGTGGGTGCAGCACCTGTACAGTCATCGTGGGGACCCAGGCGAACAGCATCCTGAGGGCTCCTAAGAACCCAAAGTGAAGAGCCCAGCTCACCTGCCCGCAGGACGCTGGCACCTCTGTGTGCGCCACACCATGGTGCTCCCAGAGCTCACCTGCACAGTACTAGAGCAGCCAGTCCTGACTGTCGCCAGTTCCCAGGCGAAGCCACTGCAGCACCCAGGCAGGCCACGTCAGTAAGCTCAGTAGAACGTTCAGTCACCTTCTCTGTGCTACTGTCTTAAAATCATGCACCAAAGTGGGCATGGCCAACTCGACTGTTCACAGGCCCTGGAGAAGGACTCAGGGAAGCGGGCTGGGGAGCTAGAGCCTCCATGGGAGGCGGGAATGGGGCTCTGTGCTGCCCCATGGCTCCTGCTCAGGAGGAGGCTGCACTTGGGTGTTGTGTAAAATTTTCTTTATTTGAAAATGTTGATACATTTACTAAAACAAACTTTACAGCTGTACTCTGTTTGGCCCTGAGCTCACATCTACCCGCACAGTCACCAGCATCACTAACCGGTTTGCCTGCGATACTGGCTTGGGCCTCGTGAGGTGATGTCTGCTAGGGCCTGAGGTTCAGCAGGAACAAGACCGCATCCTCTGGTCTCCACCCATGGTTTTATGGTTTGGGGCACAGTGTCCAGATCCCTGGAGGGGACCTTCACTACGCAGGTTCTGCCACTGATCAACTGAGTCAGAATTTCATGGGACGTGGCTCAGGATCTGCATAATTAACGAGAATCCCAAGGGATTCTGACCTATTCCCATGTCCAGAGCAGCCACTCTACAAAGCCCCACCACCACCACCACCGCCGTGGTAAGTTGTAGACCTACCGTCCCCGTAATGGGCTTTGTCCATTGTTGATCTCAATGTCTGCGCTGCACAGGAACAAAGGCCTTGAAGCAGCACTTAGATGAGATGTAGACAGCAGCTTAGAGGCAGACACCTAGCCAAAACTCACCCACCGGGCTGGACTTCCTCTGCTGATCTTGCTGTTGTACTTCATAAGATGTTCAAATTAGAATGACCAAGTCCCTAGCCACAGAATCACCCAGGAAGGTAGGCATGAGTCAGGGACAAAGTGGAGGGGCAATAGCCCACTGCTGACCACGCCTCACAGAGGTGTGTTTGCAGGTGTGTTTGCACTGTATATTCAGTCCCAACAAGAGACAGGGAAAGTCAAGGTCCCTGATGAATAACAACACCTCCTGCTTCAGGATGGGCCAAGCGCTCACCTCGCCCTTGCTTTCTATCAAAGCACCATCCCAGAACCAGAGTCTGCTCTTGGGAAAAGTCAGAGATGACTAAGCGTGAGGATAAGCTCATGGAGAGAAGAGCCGTCGAGCTCCTGCTCCTCCCTTAGAAGGTGGCATGAGTCCAGGTCGCGAGGCTGTGTGGGCCACAGGAGACCTAGGACAACCTCAGCTGGCCTGAGGCCCAGGGCCTGTCCTTGTCAGAGAGAGGGAGCCTAGACCACACCCCATGGTGCCAGTCAACACTGCATCCTGAAGGCCCAGCACCTGCCTGTTCCTTTAGAACCCATGCCTCATCTAAAAAGGTCTCCACCACGGAGCTCAGGATCACCTTATGCAGAATGCGTCCTCTTTCCAAATCAGGAAAACGAAGGCAAAGAGGATCAATGACTTCTGAGGACACCTATCTAGCTCTCAGGAACCCACACAGGCTGCCTCCGGCCGCCCCCGCACAGCACAGTAGGCCCTGCTAAGCCCACGAGGCCTGACCAAAGCCTGAAGAGACTCCTAAAGCATCCTCCCACTTCTGGACAAAGGACACGATACATGTTAAAATAATAATCACGTTTTTTTCTGTGACTGAGGTGCTCTGTGATTCTCATAGAACTCTTACAGAAGAGTGAGACATAAAAGGTGAAAGAAAGCTTAAATAAATTGGAAGGGGCACTATCCTTCATAAAGGGAGAAATTTTCAAGTGGTCGGTACTCAAACACAAGGCAGATCTTAGCTTCTCTGTAATTCCCAATTCTGGGCCATGCTGTGTAACAGTCAGAAATGAGCTCGACCACCTGAAAAATCCCTTCCCCCAGCAATCAACCCAGGGGCTCCCAAGTGAAAACGGATTGCAAATTGAAAAATATTCAACAAAAACGGTATGCAGTTCTTGCCAGAAAAGCAAGCTGTGGGCTCACACAAATGACATTTACAAAAGTGGGGGATGGGTGGGCAATGTGCATATGATTTTTGTTAGGATGGTTAAAGAGCATTTTCTAAACATTGAAGTGTAAATCACTGCAGTTATTACCCATATTTAACATTCAAATGGCCAGAACCTATGGCAGTCTAGGAGATCACATTTTCTGTGGCCAAGGATTAATACAGTCATGTGCTGGGGAAGGTGGATAACCCTGGCGCAATTTGGAGCTGCTGCATTTTCTGGATAATTGAAAGGATCAGATTGCAGGCCCGAACACCGCTCCCAGCACAAGCAAGGCAGTGCCCAGACTGGTCCTGGAGCACATGGAAAGGGAGCAGGTCACGTTTGCACCCAGCTTTCTGGTCATTTTCCTATGTACCCCAACAATACTTCCTGTCTCTTGATTGCTCACCTTATTAAAATAGACCTTGATTGCTCACCTTATTAAAATAGACCTTTGAAAATACATTCTTAATTAGTTTACTTTAAAATATGTCCTCCACACCTATTTGGACAAAAAGAATGTGATATTTGGCTTGTTTAAACAGCGTTCAACTCATGTGAAACAAATTATTCACATAAAGCAGAGGATTACAGGCAAAACCTTTACAGTTGGGAGAAAAGGCATGAGCTGTTTTTTCTCTCCATAAATTTAACGCAGCTCAGGAGCCAATGATGCATGTGTGTACCAAGCACATGCAGGGCCGAGTCTGGCCCTGGGATACCTCACGGCCTCTCAGCCTAAGGCACACCTGGGGCTGCTCATGCTTCTCATCACATGAATGCAGCTCTTCAAGGTCCTGCTGTGAGTAGACCACATCCCCATGGATAAATCTGCAATCTCCTGTTTATGTTGTCTTGCTCAATCATTTGCACCATGACACTATTATACAAAGAGCAAAGATGTGACTATGTTTTGTTATGCATTTATGTCACAGGAATTAAAATAGAAAGGGTCACTAAACATTACCTATTCAAAATGTGTCAAGTTCCAGGATTCCATGAGCAAAGGCAGCCTAGGCAGAGGCCCGGATTCCCCTTCCTTGGCTCCTGGTCTAGCACCACTCTACCAAGGAAGCACAACCTCTGTGCACGCAAACATCATCTGGGGAGGCTGAGTCCCTCCCTGCCAGTCCCCCTACTGAAGGCTGATCCTGAGGGTGAGGCAGGTCTAGGATCAGGCTTAGGCCCTGACCAGATGGCCTCTGAGACACAGTAAAGCCTGGTGCTCCCACTCCTGCCCAGTTACAGAGATTTTCCATGAAAAGTGTTTTATCATTCTTATGCTCAACCCTAGAAAAAAAGCAGTACCTATTTCTTAAGCATTTCCTTTCTAAAAATTATTTTTATGGTGATAAAATTACACACACAATAAGTTTGCCATTTTAACCATTTTTAAGTGTGCACTTGGTAGCATTAATCAAATTCACAATATTGTACTATGCCATTGGAGTGGATAAAACTATAACTAACACCATTATCTATTTCTAATATGCTTTCATTACTCATAAATAGAAACTTCTATTCAACAAGCAATAATTCCCTATTCCCCCTCCACCCAGACCCTGATAGGTTCTAATCTATTTTCTGGCCCTAGTAATTTGCTTATTTTAGATATTTATACAAGTGAATGCTTATTATTGGTGTATGTGTGTGGATTTTATCATTTAGCATAATACTTTCAAAATGTATCCATTTGTGGCATGTATCAGAACTTCATTCCTTTATGTAGCTGAATATTATTTCATTGTATGGATATGCCACATATCCCTTACCCTTTACCTGTGACAGACACTTGGTTAAATGTGTTGTGAATAGTGCTACTATGAATTTGTGTGTATATGTCAGAGCCCCTGTCTTCAATTCTTTTGTGTATACACTCAGAGCAAAGTTGCTAGGTCATGTGGTAACACTCTTTAATTTGGTGGGGAACTGCCAAACTGCTTTCCCCTAAGTGCTTTATTTTATAGGTCTAAGAAAGCCCATTAGCATGATTTGGTAGGAGCACAATCCAAATTTATTTAATGAATGGACATATAACCATTTGTTAACTTTTAAACTCATGCTACAAGACTTAAACTGACTTTTAAGAAGGTGTAATATAGACAAACATAAGTAAATACAGGTCTTCCAATATGATGATACAAATTAGACTGAGAGAAAAAGAAAATTTATATAGACAAGCTAGCCATAAGAGATGACATATTTAGAATCCTGGTCTCCTATAAATCAAAGCAAAAAAGGACATAAAATTGGGCTCCATTAGAGATTCCCTAAGAAGCCATCTAACTCTCAAGGGACTAAGACGAGACACGAGACTCTGTACACAGCCACTTTAGTTGAACTGCAAGTAGAGACTTGTCCCTCAGCCCAGTCTCAATGAGCTGCTGAAAGGCCTCCATGGCACGAAGAGGATCCCATAGCTTGGAAACCTATGAGCTATCAAAGACTTCTTGTCCATTAGGAGAAAACACACCCTCAATGGGTACTTTTCTCCATAAAAGCAGTGTTTCTTTGCATCTAAGAGTGGAATGGACATCTGAAGTCCAGCTCCAAGACCAGATGAGTTGGAGCAGCACTGCCTGACTCTTGGGAAGCACAGACTCCTCAGCATCTCCAAAGCCACACTACCACTGGCTTTCAAGGTTGTGTCTTCAATCTTTCAACTCAAATAAGAGGCATGCCATTGAAGTCCCAACCTAAGATGGTCCTTCCCTGATCTCAGGACAGAGTGGGCCAGGGCTGCATGTTTGCTGATCATGTCTGACTCAGACCAACACACTTACGGACGGTCCAAATAAACCAACCACAAAGACTTCAAGTAAATTTCTAATTTGATGTCTCATTGACACAGGTAGAAACTGCTGACTTGACTACATGCAAAACCCTAATTCTGTCTCAGAAAAAAAAAGGGCAGCTCTGTTTCACATCTATCTCATATATTTACTAGGAAAAGCAAAGGGACGAGGAAAGCTCCTGAATATCAAAAAAGGGTTTTGAAATCAATGTTGTTTGCAGATGTTGGTCAGTGAGCATATTGTAAAAATTTTTTGAATTGCTGCCAAAATTTGATTAAAGAGGTTTTATGTATTTTTTCAATCTAGATTTATGCCTTCTTTTGAAGAATTGGAGGATGTGAAAATACTACATTCCCCACCAAAGCATTGCTAGGGGGAGGATGGCTGTCCCAGGGCTCGTTGTCCCACCCTCTCCACCCTCTATGTCTTCTGCAACTTCTCCACCATCTCCACCATCTCCACCATCTCCACCATCTTCGCCATCTCCACCATCTTCTCCACCTCCACCATCTCCACCATCTCCACCATCTCCGCCATCTCCACCATCTCCACCATCTCCACCATCTCCACCATCTTCGCCATCTTCACCATCTTCACCATCTTCACCATCTCCACCATCTTCACCATCTCCACCGTCTTCTCCATCTCCACCATCTTCTCCATCTCCACCATCTTCTCCATCTCCACCATCTCCACCATCTCCACCATCTTCGCCATCTTCACCATCTCTGCCATCTTCACCATCTCCATCATTTTCACCATCTCCACCATCTTCTCCATCTTCACCATCTTGACTGTTGCCCCTGTCTCCACCATCTTCATTCTCTCCACCATCTCCACTCTCTGTATCCTCTGTACCATCTCCACTATCTCCACCTTCTCCACCATCTCCACTGTCTCCACCACCTCTACCATCTCCACTGTCTCCACCATCTCCACTGTCTCCACCACTTCCACCACCTCCACTGTCTCCACCACCTCCACCATCTCCACTGTCTCCACCACCTCCACCATCTCCACTGTCTCCACCACCTCCACCTTCTCCACTTTCTCCACTATACTCCACCTTCTCCAATTCTTCACTCACTCCTCTGTCTCCATGTTTTGCCTTTCCACTTGTCTCTTCTTGGAAAGGGATTGTGTGGATGCTGGTGGTCACTAGAATAAAAAGAGAATTCTGAAGGACAAACATTTTTTTCTAAGTTAAGGGTATTTACATTTTTTATTTGTCCAACCACTCTTCCAGGACAAGAAGATAGAGGATACAGGACTCTGAGCCACTGTTCTAAGAATTCTGGAGCACAGATCCTAACAACTAAAAATTCTTGGGAAGAAACCATCATAAGGGCTCCCCACCTGCTATCTAACCAAGATTTAACCCAAGGTGGTAGGGCAGAAAAGGAGAGAACAGTGCAGGTAACAAGGAAGACTCAATAACAACCATTTGTAAATATAATAAGGTCTATGCCAGAAGTGGGGAGGCCAGGATAGACAAACTCCTTATGCCAGAAAATCATCTATAGCAACTTCTAAAATAGAAACAGACAGGGGCTATTGGCACCACAGCCTGGAGATTGTTTATAACTGAATTATAGCCCAAGTATTTGCAGGGGAACTAGTGCACACACACACATTCTCACAAACACATAATCAGGAAGATGAAATATGTAGGTGACACTATTACACCATGAGCTTGATGAGGGCAGGGACAGAGTCTCACATGCCCAAATCCCAGCCAAGCATGTCCTACTAAGTGTTTGTCAGACTGAGCGCAATCATGGTACAGGAGCCACTTCTACAAATTAAACAAGGATGTGAGTATCCTGTGAAGTCAAGGGCACATTCCATAAAGGGATAAGAGAACGATGGCTATAGGGCACGTGGTAACAGAAGTGCCAGCCAGTTGGGAGGTGCTGCAGTTTCCTGTAGTGATGAGCGGTCCCCAGCATGCAGGGGACTTACAACTGAGTCAGAGCTGAGACTTGTGCCCAGCTCAGAATGACGAGAATTTATGTTTCAAAACTTTTTTAAAGGGCTCCTTTAAGCCTAAGGATGCTTCTGTACAAGGATGACTCTGCAATAAAACACTGCTATTTTTCAGGAAAACACTGAAACTTGAAATTCTGTCAGCATCTTAGTGTGACTAGAAAATTAGTTAAAAGTAAAATTAATAGCCTGTCATATACGCTCACTAGCTGGAGCTCCACGAGGTCCGACACTCCGAGGGATGCACACCCCAGTGAACAGTGAGCGTGGGGAGCGGGCCAGCTTGCACGGGTGCCTGAATGCCTAGGAACATCTGGCCATCCAGACGTACCAGAGGCTTCTAACCACTCCATCAGCATCTCAGGGAAAGGCACCATCTTAAGAAAGCACCAAAGATGACCAGTGAAACAGGATTTTGCTGGAGGTGACCGTTTTTATCCATCAGATACTTGAAGTCCTCTCTTTTTCATGCCATGTGTTTGTTTTTTTCTAGAACCTTACAAAAAGCCTTAACTTTAACATCAGGCCGTTCTTATTTGAAGTGAAACTGGACAGACTCTCAGGAGAGAAACATCATCCCATCAGAATCGGCTCCTGGGCCCGCCCCAGCCTGACCCCTCACTGGCTGGATGTCAGCTGGACCTGGCAGGTGGTGTTCTGCCAAGCCTGAGAGTCCCACTTCAATCACACTCTGTCCACACAACTCTGTTCCATATGGAAAAATTCACCAAATTCAACACACTTTGGGGGAGTGAAGACCATTTTTCCAATGCAGCTGCAAATTCTGAGAATAATGCCCTGAGAGGAGTTTCTTTGATTAGCTCCTCAAAAGAATGAGTTTAGTACTTACTCCATGTATGTATAATATGTCAAAATGCACTTTGCTGTCATGTATATCTAAAAAGACCCCCCCCAAAAAAAAGGAATGAGTCTAGCCTGACAGTAGGCCACTACAGAGTGTGGGCCGGAGGGCCGTGGCTGTGGGGGACAGCAGGGCAGTGAGGGATGCTGAGCTTCACGCAGAGACAGTGGCTGCAGCAGAGGCTTTCTCTGCTAGTCCCTTGTGCAACACCCAAATCACCTTTTGGATTCCAGAAAAAATGTCAAACACAGAGAGATAAGTTATTTTTGAAGTAGATTCAAGGTAGATTTGAAGAAGGGACCAGTGAACATCAGTGCTAGAGGCGACTTGGAATTGATGCCTGCCAAGCTGTTCCTCCTGCTTAGCAAGGAAGGTGCCAAGGCCCCAGGAGAGGCTGTTGTGCCCAAGGTCAAGAACCCTCAGCGCTGAGAACACACCCTTGCTTCAAGTAAGGGCACCTGGTTCTAAGGCGACCCTCAGAGAAACCCTCACCATGATGGACTTGGGTCCTCCGACTTTCCCACTGGTTCAAACAACACACTTTTGCAGTTCGTTTCTCGTTCACATTGTACTTGACACCATCAACCTTCAGCTGTGGGAGCTGCAGGTGAGCAGGGACACTTCTACAGCTTCTTACTGTCCTTTCCACACTGCTGACCCACAGCCTGCAAAAGGCTGAAGGTTGGTCCCTCGTAGAGGACCCACAGAGGCAGGGAGCCGCCTCTAGCAAAGAGAGGGCCTGTGGGAGGGGCCCTTTCCCCTCTCCAGGTGGCCACTTTGCCTGGAACCAGGGATGCACAGGTGAGAAGGAAGGGGTCGCACAGCCAGCTTCCTGAAGGAAACCAGAAAGACCGAGGAGCCATGCTTCTTGTCATCCTGACTCTTGCTGCTGTTGATGGCAGGATGCTGTGTTTTGGCGTGTGTGGACAAGGCCCTGCAGTCCACTGGGAACTGTTGAAAACATCTCCTGTCCACTTAGCACACACTGCCAGAGCAGAGTCCATAAAGAACAAAGCAAAACCAAGAACATAACTCTGGAACATTCATGTGTACAAATGCAAACATAACTCACATTTCTTCTTATCTTGGACCAGCACAGCAGCCTGCACTAGTTTGCATACACTGAGGGAGGTCTGGCTGTGTGTGTGTGTGTGTGTGTGTGTGTGTGTGTGTGCATAAACACACATTTGCATATTTTTTTACAGTGGAGAGGACAGGGAATAAACCTTGAAGAGTGCTGGAACCCTCTCAGAATCTGCCCATCCGCCCTCATAGAAGCGAGCCCAGTGCTAGCACACTGGTGGAGTCAGAGCACCTACCGAGTGCCTGTCAGTCACTCGCTAAAATACCTCCAGTTCAGTGATTTAGGATCATTAGAACCTTGTGGTAGCACACTCCAAATTTTGGCCACATGTGAATGAAAGTGGGTTATAAAACAAAAATATTTTACTGTGAGGTTTCAGTATGAGCCTGAGAAATGTGAAATGAAAAATAGGAGAACTGAACTCATCCAACTTAAAAAATAATGGTGCATGTGTGTGTGTGTGTGTGTGTGTGTGTGTGTGTAAGAACTCTGATTCAAATATAACTTCTCCTTTCTATCTTGCCCTATGGGAATACTTTTGAGAGCAACAAAATAGTGTCCTGAACTTAAAGGCTTTGCAATTTCACAAATTAAAAATGTGCACAATTAAGGTATTTAGCAAAAGAACGTGCCTGTTTTCCCCAAAGTAGGAAAGTAGGAGTTTAAACAACAAACAAACCACTACAAAAATCTAATCGCATAAAATACCTTGATAGATCTTACTGAAAACCCTCACATTTCAATGGCAAATAAATTAAATATGCTCCTTTAGCAAAAGGATGTGAGGCAGCAAGTGACCTTGACCTTGACTTACCTGAGCAAAAGGCTGACTTCAAGACACCTGAGAAGTTGACTTTCAGATTTCACCCTGAAGGAGGAAGACAGGAAGAAGAACCCAGAAAGGACAGGGAAACCTACTTCCCTTGTGTGCTAAGTGAGGGCCGTGGGCACCTGTCCCGCTTGCCTCTGTTCATCACAGACTGCTCCTCCGGGTGGGGTCCTCCTGTGACGTCCACCTTGCAGTCCATGGTAACGAAAGTCCAAGGCAATTATGAAAGTAAACACAACAACAACAACATTGCTGGAAGGACCCTCCCTTAAACATACTTTGATTGTACAGTAAAATGAATTTGAAAACTAAATCTAAGCATCTTTTTTGTTTCACAAAAAAACAGCTTGGTTTATCTCTAGATTTTCCAAAGGATAGAGTTTAGTACCAAATCTTGGCTATTACTTGCCAGTGGGAAAAGTTCTGGAAACCCATACTTGTAGCTTTATTTTTTAAAATCAGCCTTGGACAACCACATCAACTTGCATATTCACAAATGAGACTCTTCACTTAATTACTAAGCTGCACATCACGGTTCCAGCCACAGCATCATCTAAGTTAAAACTGAATTGATTGTTAGAGCACAAGGGACTCTTGCACACCCCATCTAATGAATCTTTTTCCTCATTGTGGTGGTTTTATTTTTAGGAAAAGAATTATCTACAGTAACAATCTCAACTGTAACTTTCACTGTGGTCACCTTCCCACGGAGTCAGCCCTAGACAAGTGACAGCACAACTGGGTCACTTCAAGCTATCGCCTAAGAGCAAAAACACTCCAGCTCCTGCAAGGGCTGCTGAGCAGCTCCCCTGTGCTTCATGGGCAGTCACAGGAGGAAGCTCCTCCAGGTGCAGAGGGGCAGACATGTCGTTAACTCCAGGACTCAGGAAGCCATCATCTCTGCATGCAGAGGCTCCAGGCTACCTGGGCTCCACGGCAGCTCACCCCACGTTTTGGATAGGCACACGACTGTGTCCCTAAGTTGGTTTTGCTTAGATAGAACACTGGCTACCAGTGGGATGGTATCATTGGACAGCTACCCACAAATATTCCCCAGAGTGTGTGTGCACAGAGGACCAGTGAGAGTCAGGTGGACTTTTCTATAGACCATCACCCATGTCCTTCCTGAAGAACCAATGGATACAAAGGGTGTAAATAAGTAAAGGAAAGCAGGAAGGAAAAACAGCTGGTGGGCGCTGCCCGTGGAGAAACGAGTGCGTTCAGCCAACCCCCACCTACTGTTGCTGGAGGACCACTCGTGGGCAAGGAGTTCACATGTGCTGTGTGTGCGTGTGCATGTCTGTATATATACGTACACATATATGTCTTAATAGACATTCGCATACAGCAAATACGGAATATTCATCATAGATCTCTCTACTAATGTGTGTGTGTGTATCAGAGAAGCATCAAGAGCTAATCAGATTTCCACCACTATAACAAAACGCCTGAAATAACTTAAGAGAGAAGATTTATCTGGACTCAGGGCTTGGAGCACCCAGGCTATGACTGGTCCTTGCTTTGGGGCCATGGTGGGAGCACGGGCAGAGAAACACTGCCCACCTCCCAGCAGAGAGGTGGAGAAGAGAAGAGGGAAGGATCCATCCCACAGTCCCACTGGAGGGTCGAACGCCAGTGACCTTATGACCTCCCACTCAGCCCACCTCTTGAAGGTTCCATGACTCCTGGTTGAACTGCCCTGGGAACCTGTCCTTAACACAGGGACATCCAGGGGAAATGGAAATATGTGCGTAAACTACAGCACAATTGCTTGTCATAGACAGCCACTACGTGGGCTGTGGTAGCCTTCAATAAACCAAGTAAGATGTCGCTGTTTATATTAATAACAGGAAGGAAAAACCGGTAAACTTTTCTGTAGAGTAAATTGATATTAAGATAATGCCACACAGAGATTCCCTCACCAAGTGCGATTCCCTTATTGTCCTTGGATGAGGGAAATTTGCTTTTAATCACTCACGGCACTTCAAGGCACACTTGTGAGCACGCCATGAACATTCCCAAGAACAACAGTACCTAGGAACCGTGAGCCTTTTGGCGTCAACTGTTATGAAAACCTTTTACTGCACACCTGGAGTGATCGTGGTGACACTCCTGATTAACTCCACGCATTTAAAAGTAGGTCTGGGGGTAAATTTCACTGCAGTTCTTGGGGCAATCTTCTGGTTATGGCTTTCGTCATCTTGGAGTACAGCTTCCATGACGAGGTGGCCCACGTACCCATGTATCTCATCATTAAAAGCAGTCACGGGGTGGAGCTGCAGGAGAGAGGGGAGCATGAGGGGGTGCCCCAAGCCCTGCAGCACCAGACAGAGCTATTCTGCACTGTCTTCCTGGGGTCTGATCTGGATTCAGGTGTTCTTTCCCTTTAGAGTCAGCTGCAAACCTCCGGAGGGCACCGGGCGCGGATGAGCACTACCGATCCTCCCTCTGTCCTCCCAGCTGGGCTGTGCTGGACAAGACTTAGGCTTTTCCTCCATTTGAAGGAAATGGTAAGCAGAGCAGGAACCGGTTTTGCAGAGGAGGTTGTGGGTAGGGAGAAGGGCTGCACCAAGGCCCCTGAGATCAGAGAGCCGCACGCTCTGCCGTGTGCCAGTGCCTTGGGACTCATGTTCTGTCCTCTTGTCCTCCTGTCCACCCAGCACACACTACTTGCTAGAGCAGCACTCCTGAGCCGGCAGCACCCAGAGCTTCCCAGGAAGTCCCTTGGGACTGAGTAGTCAGAGTGTGCAGGCAGATGTGATTTGTGCAGACGAATGCAAATGTGAGTGTAAAAGTGCACACAAATCTGCACTGGGTTGCGGTTCTGTGTGTGTGGATGTGGGTGTGAGAGTAAATGCTTGTATGAATGTTTGTGTGATTCCTGTGTGTGTGGCACTGTGGTGCATTGCGTGTGTGTGGCATATGTGTGAGATGTACCTGTGTGCTGTGCAAATGTTGAGTGTGGTGTATGTGTGATATGTGTGTGCATGTGAGGGATGTTATGTGCAGTGTGTATATTGTGTGATATTGGAGTGTGTGTGTGTGAGGTGTGTGTGTGGTGGGCGAGTGTGTGCAGCATGTATGAGTGTGTGTTCATGTGCACATGCTCCAGGGTATGTGGTGAGTGTAAATGTGTAAAGAGTAATATGTGTATATTGTGTTATGTGGGCAGTGTTTGTGGTTTGACGGGCATCTGCAGTGTGTGTGTGTGTAGAGAGAGGAGGAAACTGACCTCACACAGGGCCCAGGAGACCACATGTGACCAGGAGAGACTAACATAGGCTCTTTTCCCCATGGGGAAAGAGCCTCAGCTGCTGTGCTTTGCCAGACCTTGAAGAGAACCGTAGAAGGATGGGGTTGGCATTCCCTTTCTGTTGGAGAGAAGAACGCTGCCACCATGACAGGAACCAGAGCGCAGATCACTGAGGGCAGTGGACAGGGGCCCCTGGGGTGGGTGCTAGGGGTCTTGAAAGGAGGACTGAAAGTACAGAACAGGAAGTAAGAAGGAAAAGTGCACCTGGTGCTGTGATGGGAGGAGCTGCAGAGGTGCAGCGGAGGCAGAGCTGCAGAGGTACAGTGAGAGGTGGAGCTGCAGAGGTGCAGCGGAGGCAGAGCTGCAGAGGTACAGTGAGAGGCTGAGCTGCAGAGTGCAGTGGGGGCGGAGCTGCAGACGTGCAGTGGGGACGGAGCTGCAGGGTGCAGTGAGAGGCGGAGCTGCAGAATGCAGTGGAGGCGGAGCTGCAGAGGTACAATGGGGCAGAGCTGCAGGTGCAGTGGGAGCGGAGCTGCAGGTGCAGTGGGGCGGAGCTGCAGGGTGCAATGGGGCGGAGCTGCAGAGTGCAATGGGGGCAGAGCTGCAGAGTGCAGTGGGGGCGGAGCTGCAGAGGCACAGTGGGGGAGGAGCTGCAGGCAGTGGAGGCGGAGCTGCAGAGGTGCAGTGGAGGCAGAGCTGCAGAGTGCAGTGGGGGTGGAGAGCTACTGCAGAATGTGCCAGCAAGACGACCTCAGTGGAAGCCACTTGCCTCCTTTCCTGGTGCCTGGGCTTCTCTCAAGACTACTGCAAAGCCCAGTCTTCCACTGTTTTCACCCAAATTCTCAAGAAAAGGATTCACTAGCAATCTTTATTAAACATCAGGGGAAACTGATTTCCTTATGAAGACTTTAAATTTAGTTTTTCCATTACTACTTTTCATATCTTTGCCATGCGGCCTCACATGCATGAGAGAGCTTGCCGTGCCCAGTGAGGAAGAGGTGTCCAGCGAGGAGATGGCAGGGAGGGGCCCTGGGGGCTGGTGCAGTTCCGTATCTTGGCATGAGTGGTGAGCACTCTGAAGATGCAACAGCTTTCAGTTTGTGTATTTTTCTGTAATGTATTTTTTGTTTCAAGTGAAAGTCAAAAACAAACAAAATAAAGAATTAGAAGGTTTAAAAACAGAGGCTGAGACAGGAGAATCATGAGTTCAAAACCAGCCTCAGCAAAGGTGGGGCACTAAGCAGCTCAGTGAGACCCTGTCTCTACATAAGACACAGAATAGGGCTGGGGGTGTGGCTGAGTTCAATCCCCAGTGCAAAAAAAAAAAAAAAAGGTAAAAACACAAACCAACCCTGATGTCACCCCAGAGCTCCTGGCATCCAGGCATTCCAGGGCCTGCACCAGTGTGGGTGCAACTGCCACCCATGCCAAGCTCCTCTGAGGACATTCTGCGTCACTTTCCCCTCTGCAGAGCCAACTTCAGGGAGAGGGAGCACACGGCTGCCGAGGGCGGGCGCGGAGGTGGGCACGCGGTGGGGGGCAGGTGTTTGCACAGGGCAGCCCAGTCTCACAAGCGGGCAGATTCTGGCTTCCTGGGGTCTCCTCTGTGACACAGGGTGCTGGCCCTGCTCTGCTGCTGTGGTGAGGACCAGGCGAGGTCGTCTGTGGGAACGCCCTCAGGCCCTTTGCACCCGTCCTCTCCTTTATCCGCCTACTGGGTGTTTCACTCCAGGTGTGGGAGCGGGGCACGAGCATCTGCGCATCCTCGACAGCACAGCCCAGCCCGGGGCTGCGGGAGCTGAGGGGCAGGAGGAACGTGGGCCCGCTCCGCTGAGTCCGGCTGGAGACCCTGACGCTGGTGGGAAGGAGCCCGGGACGCGAAGGGCAGCACCAGGGTGCAGCCCAGACGCACAGCGAGCAAAACAGCACAGACGTGCCCGCACACTGGGGACTGTGCGTCCCGCTAAGATTCTGTCCTTCCGCAGTCCCAACCCCACGGTGCCTCTTCCCTGCCCTCAAGTAAACCAACTTCAAGCTCCAGCTTGAAGCTCCAAAGTGGGTGAGTCTGATGGTAATGGTGACGATTGACCAGCTTTGATCAAACGCCAGGCCTTCAGCCAAGTTCAACGTGAATGAGAAAATCAATACACGTCAGACCTGCTCCTCCCACCGTCCTAATGAGGCACACACACCTCAATTTTTCAGAATAAGAAGTTGCACTTAAATTCCTTGCTCAGTATCATTCAGCCAAGAAGAGAATTCAAAGCCCTGTCTAGCTGCCCCTCCCTGTGTGAACAGTGCTCCCAGCCCTCCTCCTGCTCGCAGAAGCCCTCCTGACCCTCCGCCCAGACTAGCTGCAGCGTCTCTTCACCCGCCACAGGCTCCTTTGATCCTTCCGCGGGTCAGTGTTTCCCTCGCCAACCTAAGTCCAGAGGGACCTGGACCAGGCTTGCGCAGACCTGCACATCCTGTGGACCCCCTGTCTTCCTCCCTCCTTGGCATGTGCACACCAGCATTTGGGCAATGTCTAGCCAGAGGTGGCAAGGAGCAATTTTTGATAAAAACACACTTGTCACTTTTAACTGCCTAACCAGGCCATCCTCTTTTTGTGTTATTAGCTGCCTCACATGACACTCCTGTTGGTGTGACAGTGTCTTCTACATCTCTTGTGATTTCCAAGCTTGACCAGTGATGACCCTCTAGATGGGCAACTGGATGGAAACAAACATTGGCGGTGGGGTTGTTTTTGCTCTCTCTGGGACTTCAGACGCCCTGCGCCATCCTAATTAGTATTATTGAAAGAATAAAAACAGCATCGATCAGCAGTGGTTTTGGTACTTTGTTTTAAAAACAATCTGAACAGTTTCTATGGTGTTCTCTGAGCAAATCACATAGTCAAATAAGCTAAACATATTTGGTATTCCTACTTTATAAGGATTTAAATATCCAATAGAAAATGAATTTTGATCAAGCAGGTATTTATAAGACAAAGGTATATCCTAATACATTTTAGAAGTGTTCTAAATGAGTATCAAGAAAGAACTTTACTTAACTATGAACATTTTAGATGTTTCCAAAAGTTTTTCAAAAATGTAGTTTTTCAAAAATTTTTTACCAAAAATCCTCAACTAGTTGAGATGTTCATGAACACAGAATATCACAGGAACCTGGGAATGAATGCACTCATATTTCTAAAACATGAATTTCAATGCCTTTATTTATTTTATGAACAGGAAATCATGATGAGAGCCCATGGGAGTCAAGGTGTCACAGAAAGTAGGAGGGGTGCAATGTGTTCTAGTGCCCTGCAGCACAACAGGGTGACTGGGGTTCACAAGTACTTGCTCTGCACTTTATAAAGAAGGTGATGTAGGGCAATGGTAGGGCACTTGCTCAATATGTGTTAGGCCCTGGGTTCTGTCCCTATCATTGCAAAAAAAAAAAAAAAACAGAAAAAGAAGAACAGATGAGCTTAACGATCCCCCACACAAATGTTTAAGGAGGCAGAGATGCTGACTGACCTGGTTGATCCTCACACTTTATACATATGCATTGACTTACTACACTCTGCCCCAGAAATACGCACAATTATTTTGTCAATTTTACAAACCTTAAACATCGGGATCAGGGAGCTCAGGGCCTGGTAAGCACATGGGTGAGCTGGAGAAACTGGGTGCTCGGCCTTGCCCACCCCGTAGGTCCTGGGTCCATGCCCCAGTCCGCTCCTGAGTGGATCCTTTGCACAAATCAATCACAACAAACTCTACACCTTGCTCTGAGGCTGATAATTCATTATTATCACCATTAAAATAAATCTGTTTGATTTAAGCTCTAGGAAAAAGAACAACTCCCAAAATATAATCTCAGTGAATGAAAGATCTTAGTTACAGGGAGATACATTTTATTAAAATTTATTATTCATGTTTTTTACAAATAAGGGGTTTTACTAATACTGTTACTTAAGGGTTATTTAATTTATTTTGAGTAAAACAAAACTGGCAAGAACAAAATAATGCAATTACACTTTATTATAAAATATATTATCTTGCAAAAATGTCCCTGTAGCCCTTACATCGACGGTGGCAAATCTCTCTCTCACACACACATGCACATACACAGTTTTTTTTTTAATGACACTTTCTACAGCAGGCTGAAGAGAAATTCTCTCAGAGCTCACCTTCTCCGTCCTCATCCTCAATCTCCTACTACAACTTCTTTTTGTATTTTTTGTGTGTGTGGCAGGGGGGGAGCATTGGTTTACCGAGGATTGAATTCGGGCACTCGACCACTGAGCCACATCCCCAGCCCTGTTTTGTATTTTATCAGAGATAGGGTCTCGCTGAGTTGCTTAGCGCCTCACTTTTGCTGAGGGTGGCTTTGAGCTTGGGATCTTCCTGCCTCAGCCTCCCAAGACACTGAGATTACAGGCAAATGCCACCACAACTGGCTTCTTTTAGTATTTTTTTAAGTAGAGAAAAGTATCATTCAGGTTTCTAGTAAAATATATTTGCAAGACATTATTGTTCCAGGCCAGAGGTCCCAACCGTATTGGGACAAACACTCATGAAACACATGCAGATTCACAGGTGGACTTCCTGGGTGACATGTGCCCCTCGTGCATTGGGGTCCACAGTATCCTGAACTCAGGTGGTCTGCAGAGTTTATTTCCTCTACCTCTTCCTGAACACTCATGTTACATCTTCAGAAAGTGCTTTGAACTTGAACCGAAGCCAGGGAGGCAATGAGAAGAGAGACTGAAGGAACCTGGTTGTCCAGGCTTTGGGTCAGAGAGAAAACGCCTTGTGCATGAAACACTTGTGAAATGGCTTGAGTAGCTCGGTTACTAGAACTCAGCAGAACTTGCCCTTGATCCGTCAGGATTTGGGTCAGTCAGAAAGCAAACTCTACCACTTCACAGTTTCTCTGTTACTCTGACCTCTCACCAGCAGGACACCTCCTAATTCTACAGCCAGGTGCGGGCTGCATGCCTGTGATCCAGGCCACTTGGGAGCATCACAAGTTTGAGGCCAGCCTGGACAACTGAGCAAGGCCCTTTGTCAAAATAAAAATTAAAAAGGGCTGGGTTGTGCAGAGCTGGCCTAGCATGTGCTGGTCCGGAATTCAACCCCCAAAATGAAGGAAAAGGAAGGAAGGGAGGAAGGAGGCAGGGAGGGAGAGAGGAAGGGAATATTCTTTCACAAAGGAATTGTACACAAAGCCAGAAAACTTGGACAGCCAGGGAAGAGATCGGGGACTGGCCTCCTAACCCAGAAATTCTCTGCTGACTGCCATCACTTTTGTGACTTGGTTGGTTTTTAAGCCAAGGAAAGTTTCTTTCTCAGAGATGGGAACACCTTGGAAAACAAGATACCGGCCAAGATTGTTTATTATTACCCTAATCACCCACAATATCTTTTGATTCTTTTATTTCAGAAAATGATTGCTTAGAGAAAAAGAGCAAAGTTTCTCCTACTATCAGTTATTTTCTGGAAGAAAGCAAAATACTCCTAAGGCCACTGGTTAAAAGAAATAGTTTAACCAAACACAGAATAATCTTGGCATGGTGGTGGAATCCCAGAGACACGAGGAACACGGCCATCATACAGCACAGCTGGAGTCTTGTGTAATGTTCAAGTGATCTGAGATCAATGAGTGATTAAAACAAACCCCAGAAAATTGGAAAAAGGGGTAAAATTGTTGTGAAAATTCTGATATTCATCAATCTATTGGTAATATAATACAAAAAAAGTCAAGAGGAAAGCAAAAGGAGAAAGAGAAATTTCTATCAATTTTCTCTGGTCATTCAACTACCACCTGAGTAAAAAGGTTACATAGGCATAAGCTAAACCTGGGTCAGAGTACAGAAAAGACCCATGCTGTGATAAAAGTCATCAAATGGAACATTTTGTCATGGCATGAATGTCACAAATATGATCTACATGAATCAGTGAAAAAAAATGGGAAAATTTTGGCCAGAATGGAAACATTGTTCTCTACAGCATTCAGGACTTCATATCTTTTGCTTCTGTTTTAAATAAAAAAGTAGATTTGAATTTGGGGCCTGCCATGAGTGCAGATGTAGGGGACCCGAAGGAGAACAAGATCGGGTGCTCAGGTGCACACCTGCACATGTTCCCACCAAAGGGAACCTGCGAAGCAGACTCTCAGGAGCACCCTGCTTTCCCAGGTCTCCGAACCCCACCCTGTGGGGATGGTTTGGAGGGGCGCTCAGGCTCAGGAGCCCCTCAGCCCACCTGCCACACTGCAGGACTTCAGCTGCTCTCTTCCCTCTGCCTTGCGCTAGGCGGTGCCCCAAATGCATGAGGCTGTGTCACCCAGGTCCCAGTGCCACCAGCACCCTGCCTCAGTGGCTGCTCGTTACTGGATGCAGAGTCCTGGCCTGAAGCCTCTGACGAGCCAATGTTCTCCCCACGCACTCCACGGTGGCCTTTGTCCCTCTATCTCCATGCCCACCTCCTCTTTGTCCTGGACGAAAGCATCCTCCTTGCCTCAAGTCCTGGAGTGTGGAGGAGCAGCAGGAAGCAGAAGTCCCAAAGAGGAGTCTCCTGGCCCCTCAGGGAGGTGTTCTTTCAGCTCACTGCACGTGTGCCCCGGCCTGGGAAGCTGAAGGTCGCATGGATTCAGCACATGTGTGACACCTTACCTGAGCTCTGTTCCCTTTTCCTGGGGCCCACACCTCCCCTCCAACCTCACCACTCTCTGCCCATGTTCGTGGGGGATGAAGAGAGCTTTCCTTCCCTTTTAGGGGTCCTGTGTTTCTTTTTCAATTGCTTCTCCATTGCCAGCCTCCTGCCATCATAGTCCTTCTTATGCATCTAAAGCAGGGGGCATGGTTCCATTGTTTGCCACGGATCCTTTGTGCCTCCTGGAAACAGCAAGGTGTGAATGGCCAATAGTATCTACTCACAGCTCAAGACCACTGAGTCTACTGCCACTCAGCCGGAGTGTTGCCCACGTAAAGGGCAGTCTACCTCTCTTGGCTCCCGTCTTTCTGGAAAGATCATCCTTGTCCACGGAGATTTAGCAGGTACATATGTGGAACAGTAACAAGCTGTCCTTCAGGAAGCGGGTCTGTGAGATTAGTCCTGGTAATCAGTGGGGCTGAACTGCACCCTCCACCAGCAAAACAAGCACAAATCCAATAAGCTCTATAATAGAGGGAGAAGCAAAGGAGAGACGGGACATGTTCTGACTACAGGGAACAAATAGTCATTACGGTAGCAACGCCATTCACCCCGAAGCTTGAAACAGGAATCCATGATAGGTAGAAAGTGATATTGCATTCTGTTCTGAGAAAACGGCTTAAAAACAAAAAAACAGAAGTTCAGCAGCCTGAAAGCAACTTCTGTGCTGACAATATAACATGCAGAAACTGGGAAGAGGGGTAGAAGCAGATTTCAGAGGTTTTTGTGATGCCATTGTAAGCAATTTGAAAGTCCTGTCAGAGAGATAATTGGTGACAGGTGACATGATGTAGCCCATGCCAAGGTATCTGGCTGCATCTTGCAAGATACTAATTGACCTTGCTCTAGCTCCTCACACACATGTGGTCACCAACATGACCAGTCAATGAAAGACTGTGCTGAAGACCTGCCAGGAGCCACAGGTTGGTGAGCACTGGGCTCCTGACCACACGCGTCCTCCACAACAGCTCTCTGCTGTGCCATCCTGACAGGAGCGTGCTCCACAAGGGGTCTTGTCAGGCCATGAAGACCTTCCTCCTGGCACCTGTGCTGGACTCTGGAAGCATTTGACCCCTAACAGTTAATCAATATCTTGCAAATAATAGTGTTAAATCGTCTAAAAGAAACCGAGGCAGAATATCATGTCAGTTCTTACTATGCAAAATTTCTAAATACACAAGCTCCTTCCAAGGAACCGTGGAGTCAGAGGAGGGAGCAGAACACGGGCAGAAGAGAAGGCATCACGGACACTCCGCATCTTGGGGGTTACGTCCCCCAGGCTAAGTCAGCCTGCGTGTTTCCACCTTGTGCTGCTGCAAGCCCAACTCAGCCCCGCTTTCCAGTCCAATCTCATGCACATGTCATCAAGCTTCCTGCTTCACACTGCTGGTCCCCCAGTCCAGCTTGCCTAGGTGACTCACCTCTGTCACTTTCACCTCTTCAGGAGACGCCCCTGGCCTCAATGTGCCAGGTTCCCCTTGCTGCCTTTCCAAGCATCCCCTGCATGTGTCCATGCAAGGGGTCACACTCCAGTTCTTGTCTGCTTGCTGAGGTCTCACACTTGACTTCTAGAGCACTCATTTGCCTCTTAGAGGCTGAGGGATCATTTTAATTTTCACAAGACAGTACCATTTTGGGGAGCATTCAACCACCTTTACTGAATGGATATTCCATATAAAAATGCTTTAAAAAACTTGAAAGTTCCCTAGAAATGTAAAAACTGGGGCCAGGGGTCAGAGTCTTGGCAAGAGCTATGGTTTGTTTTGCTTTGGCTGATGCCGCGCCTTGCTGTGCTTCTTTAACCAGCAGCAGCAACTTGGGGTCACCTAGCATGGCGGTCCTTAGAACCACTCAGCAAACACTTTTAAAGTGCCCCTTTTCTGGAGTGAAAGCATGCATTTCTCCATGTTTCAGCAGTAGATGGCCACATGACCTGCTTTGGCCAATAAAATGCATGTGACAGTGAACTGTGCCAGTTCCAAGGACAAGAATTAAGAGCCACATTCATTTCCACATTTCCAGCCCTCTAATGGGCAACCCCAAGAGCCCCTCTACCCAGAGACTCCTTCAGCCTGGGAGGCTAACCCACCCTGGACAGGCCACGTGAGTGAGGAAATGGTCTTCTGTGTATTAAGACACTAAAGTCTCAGCTTGTTTGTTACTGCAGCATCACCTACTTCGTCCCAACTAATCTGCATGGCCGTTTTTCTCTTCAGCTGTGTGTTACATGGTGACCTTTTCCAATTCAGGCAAATTGAACGTAAGGTGAATTCATCAAATCATAAAAATACATTGAAAGGCCCTGGCAGTCTGTCACTTAACAAATTCAAGTGAAAAAAAAACAGGTACTATGTAGAATATAAACCGAGTAGAAATGCTGTGTTCCTTATTGGAAGCAGTTGAAAGGCTCAAGAGTAGCCGTGTTATGGCGAACACAGAAAGCAGTGAAGGAAGCTGGGCGGCTCTGCTGGTGTTTCAACATGAAGCCTGAGGGACACGTGGGAGAGGCTACAGCCCAGGCGACTCACAGTCGCTGAGTTTAGCCACTGCCTGGGCCTTTCTCTGGATAGGAAGGGGTTAAGGGCCCAATCAAACCCTGAAGCAGGCGGGACTGAACTCAAGCAGTGGACAGGGCTGGGACAGGTGGCCTTTTCCTCCCCCTACAGCCTTGCAGAGTGCTTCTGCCGTGCTGACCACAAGCCACAGGTAAAGTGCTTTTCCAAAGGCCTGTGTTCCACTCCTGAACACGAACACCTCCCAAGCACGTGGTTTTCAGATGTCTCCAAACGTGGGGACGGGAAAGATGGTGGAATGAGATGGAAACAATGCCCTAGGTACATGTATCCCTGCACATATGGTGTGACTCTGTATTGTGTGCAGCCAGAGAAGTGAAAAGTTGTGCTCCATTTGTGTGCAATGAATCACAATGTGTTCTGCTCTCATGTAAAACCTAATTAAAATTAAAAAAAAATTAGGAACATCTATCGTTAAAGGGAAGGTTGTTTTGCAATCTGAAATGTTCTGCTCTTTCCTATTTGATCAAGTAACTGTCCACATCTGCCATTGCCTCGTTGTTGGTTGGATAATCTGTAGAAAGAAAATGAGCTCCTGTGGGGGGGGGGGGGATACCACCTGTGTTCTGGACCATCCCACTCTTTTGTTGGAGCCTGCTGGCACCAGCTTCCTGGAGAGGGTGACGAGTGGGGGCCAGAGCGCGTGGGATGCGGGCCCTGCAGTCATCCCTCCTGCGGACACTGAGTAACTAGAACGCGGAATTACGCACAGGTGCCCGGGATAGACACTTCGGCTAGACCCCTCTTTAAAGGTTTAAGCAGAAATTTCTTCAAAAACATACAATTCACTGTCAGTTTTTTAGGAGGCGATCCTGTAGCAGACTCCTGAGTGTGCCCAAGGGAATGCAGCTGTGTCGTCCTGTGTGCCCGTCGAGAGGAGCGCTATGCTTCACGTGGTTTCTGCCCTAATTCCTTCAACAGTTCTGAGTCGATGTTGCTTCCATTGTTTGACAATGAGGTACTGTTTTTAGAGGAGTTAAGTCACAGCCTTGATTCCTGCAAGGCATGAGCGTCAGAGACAACTGGAGCCACGCTGGGCCTCAGAGATGGTGCCCTCCCAGGGCATCCAGGACAGCCAGGGCCAAGCTCGTGTGCAGCTCCAAAGGTCAGGCTGTGCTCGGAGTAACATGCGCCGAGCCCATATTTCAATCGGAGGCGTCTGGACACAGGTGAGTGCCCCATGGATACCTGTGTGCCTGGAGTCCAACCGAGGAGTGGAAGGTGTTCCAATCCTTGCAGCCATTTCCCCACACCAAGCTGTTCCCATTTCCATGATCCCAGGCTAGTTTTATCTGTTCTTGAATTACACATTGATGGGATCATGTGGGTTTTCCTTTTGTGTCTTTTTTTTTTCAACATAACATAGCTTTTATGTTGATCCACATTGATGCAAATATAACTACCTCTTTTTTAAAAAATTTTTTTAGTTGTAGATGGACACAATGTCTTTATTGTATTGCTTTGTATGTGGTGCTGAGGATCGAACCCAGGGCCTCACGCATGCGAGGCAAGCGCTCTACCACTGAGGTACAACCCCAGCCCATAACTACCTCTTTTTATTGCTGACTGGAATCCCATTATATAACTCTATAGTAGTTGTTTTCAAAAATCTTGAAGATTTTTCTGTTGATAAACACTTAATTTTTCTCTAATTTTAGACTCTTGTGAATAACAATGCCATAAATATTGATTTCAAATCCTTTTGTGTGAATATGTTTTCATGTTTGGTAAAAGCCTAGGAGTGGGGTTGCTGGGTCATATATAAGTGTGGCACAATTTTACAAAGAGTTTTGTTGTTGCTGTTGTTAACTTTGTCACTCCCACTAGTAATTACTGAGAGTTTCAGAAGCTACTGTCCTCTTCATGCTTTTTGTATTCTTTAGTATATGAAGCAGCCCATCATTTGTTTTTCTCTGTTCTTTTGAAGCGATGAAGGTACTTGGCCAGATGGAGGGCGGAGTCCTGACATGGAGCCGTGGAGGTTTTAGTTGGTATTTCCCTGAACGGTGATGGCAGTGAGTGTTTGTGTGGGTCTCTTGTTTCCACATAAAGTCTGACCAAGCTGTACTCCTGTTTTCAACCAAACTTGCCGGTCTTTTCACTGCTGCTTTAGCAGTTCTGCGCACACTCAGGACACTCATCCTTAGCAGCTGTATGTATTGTCAGCTGTGTATTTCTGTAGTCTGTGACTGATTTTTATCTTTTTCATAGAGCTTCTTGATGTTAATTTTATGAAGCTCAATTTATTCTTTATCTTATAAAAAAACTATACTTCTATGCCTTTCCTAAGAACTCTGCCTAACTGAAATATCACAGAGGTTGTTTTCTTCTAGAGGTGTTAGCTTTTATGTTACGATGATGCAATCCTATGCGAGTGTGAGGCAGAAGTCAAGATATAATTTGTACATAATCACTTAACTCCTTGCCCCAGCACCATCTGATAAATACGATGAAGCATCCTCCACAGAGCAGCCTCATCACCTTTGCTGAAAATCGGTGCGTACGTATGTGAGGTTAATTTCTGGAGTCCTTTTTATTTGAGAAATTGGTCTCTTCCCAACACATTGTCCTGACTACTGATTCTATGGTAATATACCAAACTTTGGTACCAAGTCGTCTACATTTTCCAAATTTGTTCTCTATTTTAAGATCATTTGGGCTTTTTAAAATAATTTGCATTTATACACGTTGAATCAGTTGGTCCATTTCTATGAAATGACTTACTAGCACTTTGATTGGGAATATATTGAGTAACAAATCAAACCAGAGAATTGCCAATAAAACACTGAGCCTTCCAGTTTACAGATACGGAATGCCTCTTTGTTAATGCAGAACTTTACAAAGTATCTTTCCATAAATGTTCTGCAATTGTCAATATGGAGTGGGTACATGTCTTTGGTTAAGTTGATTACGATGAACTTTGGTTTTGATGCTATTATAATTGGAAGAGTTTGAATTTTTTCCAATTGCTTTGCATTTTGTTGATGAATGTACAACTGAGTAAGGAGAAAAACTCTTGCATGTTGTTAGAATTAGTCGTTATCAATTTAGAATAGATGCTATAGCTTTAAGATGTCTTATGTAATTGCAATGGTAACAACTTAGAAAATACCTACAGAATATACACCAAAAGAAATGAGAATGGAATCAAAGCATCTCACTAACCAAAACAAGAAAAAAATAAGAAAACACAAAGTAAGTTAGTAAGGGAGGAAAGGAGGGGCAAAAAAGAGTACAAGATATTCAGAAAACAATTAACAAAATGGCAATTCTACATCACCTCCTAATAGTTATTACTTTAAATGTAAATGGATAAATTCTTTTTTAAAAAGACACAGATTGGCTGAACATATTTTTAAAGCATTCATCTATATATTATCTACAAGAGATTTATTTTAGATCCAAGGACACATAGACCAAATATAAAAGACCGGAAAAAGAGATCCCATGCAATTACAGTCAAAAGAGACCAGGAGTGGCTACACTAATACCAGATAAAATTCACTTGATGTCCAAAACTTTTACTAGAGACAAGGAGGAACATCGTGTGATAGTGGCCAATTCACAAGAAGACATGGCAATTATGAATAGTGGCCCAAGTTGGTACCCCCAGGATCCTAAACACATAAAACAACCTCTGATGGAATTCAAAGGAAAAGCAGAGAGAAGCACGAGGGCAGCACAGGAGTTCAAGAGCTCACAGTCAACAAGGACAGGACAAGCAGACAGCAGTGGACAGAGAACAGAGGCCTCCAGCAGTACTGCAGAGTGACCAGACCTAATAGACTCACAGAGCACCACCAGAACAGTCATTCCTCTAGAGAGCACATGGAACATTCTCTGGAGCACACCAAGTATTAGGACCTCAGAATAAATCTTAACACATTTGGGAAGATTGACAGCATAGAAAGACTCATTTCTAATCGTGATGGAATGAAACTTCAAATCAATGCCCCCCCCAAAAAATAAAATCCATAATGTGTGGACATTATACCATCCATTCTTAAACAAACAATGGATCAAAAAGTCACAAGGGAAATTTTAAAACACCGTGAGAGAAATAAGAATGAAACACAGTATACTAAAGCTTATAGGATGCAAAGAAGGCAGTGCTAAGAAGAATTTGGTAACATAACACATAAATTTAGAAGGAAAAGAGATCTTGGATCAACAATATGACATCTCAAGAAGCTAAAAGAACAAACAAAATTCATAGAAGACAAGTGGATGGAAATAATAAGACAGGGAACAGAAACACAGCTTTACAAATCCACAAAACTTAAAGTCCATCTTAGAAATATCAGCAAAATCGACAAACCCTTTAGCTAGATTAATGAAGAAACAAAGAGACTCAAATAACTGAAATCATAAATGAAAAAGAAGACAACACAATCAATGCTGGGGAGATGAAATGATTAAAAGAATGCTATAAACAATTTGGATGACCTATAAGAAATGAATTCCTAGAAATTCACCTCTACCACAAATGAATCATAAAGAAATAAAAAGTCTGGACAGTACAATAACAACCACAAAAAGATATTGAATTATTAATTTTTAAAAACTCCCAATAAAGAAAAACTCAGCACCAGATGGCTTTACTAAAGCATTCTACAAAACATGTAAAAAACATCAATCATCTTGAAACTCTTACAAAGCACTGAAGATCAGAAAACACTTCTTTTTTTGGCAGGGTACCAAGGATTGAACTCAGAGGTACTCGACCACTGAGCCACATCCCTAGCCCTATTTTTTGTGTTTTATTTAGAAACAGAGTCTCACTGAGTTGCTTAGCGCCTTGCCATTGCTGAAGCTGGCTTTGAACTTGCGATTCTCCTGTCTTAGCCTCCCCAAGTGCTGGGATTACAGGTGTAATCCACCGCGCCCGGCGTAGAAAACACTTCTAAGTTCATTCTGTGAGACAAGCATTACCCTAACAGGAAAGCCAGAGAAAGACAATAGAAGAAAAGAAAAGCACATACCAATATCCCTGACAAATATTAACACATATCTCTTCTACAAAATCCTAGCAAACCAAGAAGTACATTGAAAAGATGGCACAGCGTGAACATGCGGGACTTATTCCTGGAACACAAACATGACGCAATACACTAAGATCAATCAGTATAATACATTACTTTGAAAGAATGAAGGAAAAAAAGTACACAATCATTTCACAAGATTTGATACCATTGCATGATAAAGATGCTCGACGAAGTAGGAATTGAAAGAAACTACCTCCACACAATAAAGGCCACTCACAACAAGCCAACAGCCAGCAAAGTTAAAAGATTGAAAAATTTGAAGTTAAAGTTAAAAGACAGAAATATGTTCCTAAGATCAGGCACAAGAGAAGGATGCTCATCCTTAACATTTTTACTCAACATAATATTGGAAGTTCTATCCAAAGCAATTAAGGAAGAAAAAGTTAAAGTCATCTAAATTGAAAAAGTAGAAACAAAAGTATCTCATTTGCAATTACATGAGGAAAACTGAAGGTGACACACACACATACATGCACACGTGGACAGTAACTAGGAGAACTAATCATTAACTCAGTATGACTGAAGGATACAAAATCAACACAAAAAATAAGCTGTGCTTCACAATCCAAAAAGGAAATTAAGAAAATAATCCCATTTATAATATCATCAAAAATAATAAAATACTTAGAGAATAATCTACCATGGAAGTGAAAGTCATATAATAAAAGTCTCAAAAAAATTGCTGAATGAAATTAAAGACAAATAAATGAAAAGATATCCCATGTTTGTGGTTGGAAGACAAATATTGTTAAAATTCCATACTGCCAAAAGTAATCAACACTCAGCATAATCCCTACCATAATTACAATGCTCTTTTTTGTTGCAATAGAAAATTTATCATTAATTTCATATTGGATCTCAAGGAACCCCAAATAGCCACACTCTTTCTTAAAAAGCTAGAAAACTCACATTGCCTTATTTTAAGACATATCAGAAAGCTACAGTGATTAAAACTGTGTGGTGCTGCATCTGGACAGAAAAATAAACCAATGGAATAGAGTAGAGAGCCTAAAATGAGCCCTGGTGTAAGTGGTCAAATGATCCTCAACAAGGGTATGAAGACCCTTTAATGAGGAAAAGACAGTTCCTTCAAGAGATGGTCTTACAAAACCTGAATATCCAGCTGGGCGTGGTGGCGCATGCCTGTAATCCCAGCACTTTGGAAGGCTGAGGTAGGAGGACTGTGAGTTCAAAACCAGCCTCAGCAATGGCGAGGTGCTAAGCAACTCAATGAGACCCTGTCTCTACATAAAACACAAAATAGGGCTGGGGATGTGGCTCAGTAGTTGAGTACCCTGAGTTAAATCCCCTTTACCAAAAAACAAAACAAAAAAAGCTGAATATCCACATGCAAATGAATGAAGTTGGATATTAATGTTATAGATTATATACAAAAAATAACTCAAAATCAGTTAAAGGCCTAATCACTACAATTCTTAGAAAACATAGGGGAAATGCTTTAGGGCACTGGATTTTACAATCATTTCTTGGATATAACACCAGAAACATAGACTAAATAAACAAGAGTAGACAAATGTAGCCACAGAAAACTGGAAAAAATTATATATTAAAGGACACAATCAACAAAATAGAAAAGCAACCTATAGAAGAAGAAAAAAAAAAGTATTTGCAAATTGTATGTTTGGTGAGTGCATAACATCAAGAAACCTTATAGCTCACCAAAGATAAGAATAAAAAATCAGAGTAACTCAATTTAAAAAATGGACAAAAGGCTTGGATAGACTTTCCCCAAAGATGATGTACAGCGGCCGATATGTGTAAGAAAGGATGCTCGACCACAATCACCACCAAAGAAACACGAGTCAAAACCACAGGGACAACACTTACGTCCATTAGGACGGCCATGACAGAAAAGAAGAAAAAGAAGGAGGAAGAGGAGGAGGAGGAGGAAGGAAGGAGGAAGATGAAGAGGAAGAGAAGGAGGAGAAGGAGGAAGAGGAAGAGGAAGAGAAGGAGAGGGAGGAGGAGGAGGAGGAAGAGGAGAAGGAAGGGGGAGGAGGAGGAGAGGAGGAAGAGGAAGAGAAGGAGTGGAGGGAGGAGAGGGAGGAGGAGGAGGAAGAGAAACAGGAGGAGGAAAATGAGAAAGAAGTAGAAGTGGGAATCCTTGTTCAAAACTGGCTGAATAAAATGGCATCAATGCTTTGAAAATCAGAGGAGAGTTGCTAAAAACATTTAGAAGGGAGCTCCTGTGTGATCCAGCAGTTACACTTCTGGGTATAGATCTCAAATCCCTGAAAGCCATGTCCCAGAAAGCTAGTGCACATTCATGTTTATACCGATACCATTTCCAACAGCTGAGTGCTGGAAGAACCCAAATGCTGCCATTCAGCCCCAGAAACAGCAGAAATCCTGCCATGAACTACACAATGGATGGACCTTCAAGGCCTGATGCTAAGTGGAATCAACCAGTCACAAAAAGACAAGTACTGTACGATTCCTCTCCTAAGAAGTATCTAAAGTAGTCAGATTCAAAGGAACAGAAAGTCGAATGGCGGTCACTGGGGATGAGAGGGGTGAAGGGGGAGTTGTCGCGTGGCTGTGGGGCGTGCGGTTTGCAGGATGGGGAAGTCCTGGGCCAGCTGCCCAGCGTGCATGTGCTGAATGCCACTGGACCACAAACAAAAACACAGTTGATTTTTTAATATTGACTTTGAATCCTGTGACCTTGCAGATGTTGCTTGTTATTTTAATAAGTTTTTTTCAGAGAATCTTCAGGATTTATAAACAATAATATCACCTGTGATTAAAGATTGTTTCTTCTTGGGGGCTGGGGTTATGGCTCAGCGGTTGAGCGCTTGCCTTGCATACGTGAGGCACTGGGTTCGATCCTCAGCACCACATAAAATAAATAAAGATATTAAAAAATAATAGCACATCATTTAAAAAAAAAGAAAATGAAGTTAAAAAAAAAAAAAAGATTGTTCTTCTTCCTTTCACAACACATTTTGCTTTGTTCTTTTAATTTCTTCAGTGCCCTTGATGAAATCTCCAGGACAGTGTTAAGCGGAAAAGGTTTGAGGCGATGATGTCTCTGTGTTCATTATTTGTGTCTGTATTTTTACACCACTAAGTATGATAAATGCATTAGATTTTTATAGAAATTCTTCTCATGTACAGCTTGCTAAAGGTTTTTATCATGATTAAATGTTAAATTTTGTCAGCTATTTCTTTCGGATATGTTGGAAATAATTATGGATTTCCATCTTTATTCTATTAATGCCGTGGATTCTAGTCTATTAATTGCATGGATTGGTTTCTGAATGCTAAACTAATCTGCTCTTCCGGGGAAAGCACCATGTGATCATAATGTGATATCCCTTTTATATTTTCTTGAGTGTTTTCTTAATTTTGAGGATTTGCTTCCATGTTCACAATGTGATGTTGTTAGTGTCTGGATGTGAGGAGTCCCTCAAAACCTAATGTGTGAATGCAGAAATATTCAGAAGTGAAATGATGAGATTGTGAGAGGTTTTCAGCTAATCAGTCCCTCCTCATGGGAATGGGCTCACCGGGTGGGAACTGTAGGCAGGTGGGGCACGGCTGGAAGAGGTGGGTCACGGGCACCCTGGAAAAGCTCATCTTGCCCGCAGCCCCCTGCCCCCTCTCTCTGCTTCCCAGCTGCTATGAATGGAGCAGTTTTCCTCTACCAGGCTCTTCCACCATGATGCTCTGCCTCACCTTGGGCCAGTCAACCCACTACAGGTTGAACTTCTGAAACTTCCTCAAGTGTCCTTGTCTCGTCACAACAATGAAAGCTGACACAGTTGTTTTCTTATAGTGATACATTTTGGTATCAGGATTATAATGGTCTTATAAAATAATTTAGTTAATGACAGGATGTCTATTCTTAGACACAGTTTTGGTGAGATTTTTATTATTTATTCTCTATGGTTTTGATAGAATTTACCACTAAAGATATCAGAGTCTGGATTATTCTTCATGAAAAGATATTTAGTTATAAACTCAACATCTCTTATGCACATAAGTGGTTCAGATTTCTATTTCTTGTGTCAGTTTTACTATATCATGGTTTCAAGGAGTATGTCTATCATAAATTTATTATTATAATGTTGTTCATGATATTATTTTATTAATTTTTTATATTCATGGAATTTTTAGTAGTCCATTTCTCATCCTTGACACTGGCATTTGTATTTTCTTTCACTTTTAATTAATTTTCCTGGAGTTTTATTCAATTTGTTAATGTTTTAAATAATCAAATATTTGCATTGATATTTTGCTATATTGTTTTTGTCTTGTTTCAAAGATTTCTGATTTTTCTTTAATATTTTCTGTATTCATTTTAGATTTTATTGTTCTTCCTTTTCCAGTTTTTTTTAAGAATATTAAATAACTGATGTTAAACATTCTCTATTTCTATAGAAACATTTATGGTACAGATTTCCCTTTAAAATATTCAGGAAATTCCTTCATACTTTATATATTTTGTTTTCTCTACAGTTGGTTTGAAATATTTCCTAATTTTCCTTATGATCTCTATTTTTGATCTAAGAAGGCTGTATTGGGAAGTTTTGTATAATGTCTAAATATTGAATTTTTTCTACATGTCAAATTATTTTTTATTTCTAATTTAAATGTTATGATAAGAGAACATAATTTGTAAGATTTCAGACTTATCAGATTTATTAAGACTGACCCAGCATGTGATCTATCTTGGTGAATAACTAACGTGCACTTGAAGAGAATGTATTCTGGTGTTTTTAGACATTGTGTTCCATAATGTCAATTAATGGACTGAGTTAATAATGCCATTCAAATCATCTGTCTTCTTATTTGTGTTTGGTCTGCTGGTTCTGTGCAATATTGAGCCTCTTTGAAAGCCTGTCCCTTGACCCTCTCTGTCCTCTCCCTTCCCTGGCTTGTCCTCGTGAGTCTGGAGGCTCTTCTCACTCCATCACACCAAGGACTGAGGTGCCTTTCTGACAGCCGATCCTCCCATTCCTAGGACAAGCAGCTTCAGCATGGAGCAGGGAAATATGGGGACACGGTGAGCAGAGCCCGGGTGACTGGGGGCCCTGACTCCTGGTGGGCTGTGAGCACCTGGACCTCGCTTGCTCCAGAGGGCACAATGACTCTACCACTCTGCTGAGGTGGCTGCCATCTCAAGCCAGGGTACCTCCCTCGGGTCCCCAGGCCTCCCCCCTTCTCACATGTCATGTAAGTCCCTTTTCCTGCTTTGTGTGGGTGCACCTCAGTGGAAGGTCCCTGGAGGCCGGGAGCCTGGCCCTCCCTAACTTCTGGGCTGAGAAGTATCTGGTGGCTATAAAGTAACGTATTGCTAATAGAGAAGTACTCATACTTCAAGTGATTCTAGAGCAGTGACTGACCAATAGGATATCCACACCATCTTCCGTCTCCGTGCGCCATGTGCTTTCCTCGACAGGGGTCAGCAGAGTGCTAGCGAGACTGCTGGACAGGCAGGCGGCTCTCTCTAAGGCCTCGCCCAGAGGTCCAGACTCTTCATGGTGTCTGAGGACTGAGTGGGAAGGAGGCGGGCGCGCCCGTCTGTGAGAGGTGGACAGCGGCTTTCCTACTCCAGCTCTGTCAGCCGGCTGGACAAGCCTCTTCTGTCCTTGGCCTTAGTCTCTGCCTCCGGAGGTTGAGTGTCTTGTGGCCACCTCTGGCATCCACCATGCTGTGCATCCTTTTCTTCAGTACCTTGGCCTGGTGTCTAGTTGCTGAAATAAAAACGCATTCGTGTAACGACAGCTACTTTCTTTTCTTAAACAAGTCCATATAGAATTTTATAATTTTGATCATATTTTTCATATAATCTTGTATCACATCTTTATCACGTCCCATTACTGTGAAAATCCACTTTCTCAGCATGAGAAACAACACTGAAATGCACACCCGTATGAAGAGGCCCTCCACCTCTCGGGCCTGGCTGACCCCTCAGGAGGACGTGCCCAGTCTCCACCTTGGATCCCGCAAGCTGCCTCCATCCTTCCCAAGGGGATCTCTGTGCAACAGCTTTGCCAAGGCGAGGACTTCCAAGCAGTCGCCTCGTGACGGCTCCAGTGCATGAAGCTAACCTACGCAGAGGGCCTCTCTTTGCCACCAAGACTGCTGACCTCCAAGATGACGCAGGAGGCCCTCGCGAGGCCTCCCGGGAGTGGGCTGGGAGGCCCTGAGCTGTGGGAGTCACTGTCTCCCTCCTGGCTGTCTGAGTCCTAAATGCCCTCCACAGCCTGAGTGGAAGCCTGGCTCCTCACCCGTGGCACTGTTGGGATAAGGTGGCATATTCAAGAGTCAGGGCGGGGAGGGCTTCAGTACCTGGGGACTTGCCTCTGGAGCGAATTGCGGGACCCGGGACCCTTCCTTTTTCTCTTTGTTTCTTTCCAGCCAGGAGCTGTGTGACTTCTCCATCATGAGCCTCCATGGCCATGTGCTGCTTCACCACAGGCCCCAAATCCATGGGGCCAATCAACCATGGACTAGAACATCCCAAACTGTGAGCTGAGATAAACCTGTTGTTTTAATAAATGTATTCTCTTGCTATTCGTTATAGTAACAAAAGGCAAACTACCCCCCCACACACACACAGCATGTCACCATTCTACCTGTTGCTGGGAGGGGCTGACATGCTCCAGCCTCTCAAAGCTCCTGTGATTCTGTTGCTCTATTTTCACACCAGCTGCTGTGTTAGTGCTGATCCCTGGGTCTGAAGGGCCCTCCCTGATACCGGTAAACATCAACTTCCACTACAACCAGGCAGAGGTACACAGTTGCATCCCTGACCTGGCAGGGTCTACGTGATGATCACCCCTCCATCCTGTCATGAGGACTTATGGTCCCAACAGCCAATCAGAACAGACTGATCTTTAGAGTGCATCTCTCTCCAACGAGGGCATTGGCTGAGGCGTTCAGTGTGATCGTCAGGAAGTCTTCCTGCAGCACTTCAAACCGCTCTTCTTTGTAGGTGATTGTGAATCAAAACAAACAATGAGCATCGTTACCACTGAGAAATCCCATCTGCAAAAAGAGCCACAGCCTGAGGATGTGTCAGTATAACCTCAAACTACACGCAGTGCAGGAAAACTAGTTAAATGTGCTTCCTATAGCCTTGTGGTACAATGATCAGGATGAGAGCTCTTCAAACTGCCTGGCTGTGGCTCAGCCTCACCTTTAAAGAACCATGACTTCGGCAACTTGATGCCTCCTCTAAAGCCTCTTTGCCCCATCACAAAGGGACGGAGGCAGTTACAATATCAGTTCTTGAGGAGTTTTGTATGTTAAATAAGAATGGCAGAGCAAATGCACAGCCCAGTGCCCAGCTCACCATCACCATCCAGCAAGCACTCTGTCACCTCCTCCAAACATCCCCGTTCCCAGCAAAGCACAGCCGACGGATCCAACAAGGGCACCTCGAGGTTGGACCTGAGTAGCATGTCAACTCCTCATCTTGTAGAAACCCAAGCTGACGTACTTCAAAGACAGCAGTAGAGAAAGCAGTGCTCACCATCCACGCTCCCAGCCCCGTGGCAGTGGCCTCCTCTTTGTGAAAACTGTCACACTCGCAGTACGACCATTGAGAAGAGCCAGCAATCAGGAGCCTTGATCCTTTCACCATTATTCCATGTGCTCCATAAGGAACAGAGCAGACCTGCCCTATCTACGCCACCAGGCAAGGCAGAGCACGGACAAGGACGTGTTTCCCAGACCTTGAGGCGCACGGGCCCTCTGTGCCTGCACCTGCATGTCTCCAGGACCATGCTGCCACAAAGAGACCCTCAGTACAGCCCAGAAAAGGGGCTGCCCGTCTCCACCCACCCAAGAAAGGGAAGCCACAGTGGGGAAGCAGGTTCTGGAGCAGAGAAGTGTGCCCAGTGTGGCTGCTACCCAGGTGTGCCGGAGTGACCGAGGAGGGGCAAATATTCAGCTCTATCTAAACATGGAGCAAAGAAGTGTCTTTCAACAAAGGACCGCAGGAGTCCTGCAGACCCACACGCTGCAGAAGGAAGCTGGACAATGACTTCACACAGGTAACAGTGCCAGAAAAATGACCGCATCCTTAAAAGAGACCTGAACATAAGGCTAAAACTCATAAAACTGTTAGAGGAACACATGAGAATTGTGACTTGGCTTAGGCACTTATTTTTTAGGTCGGGCACCAAAAATACAACAAAGAAAAACACAAATGAGTGGGACTCAATAAAAAATTTAAGACATTGATGGTTCAATGGATAGCATCAAAATGAAAAGACAGTTCACAGACTGAGAAAATATTTGCAAAGTATGTATCTGGTAAAGTATTTATATCTAGAGTGTGCGCTTTTTAAAGGCCAAGGATCTGAATAGATATTTTTCCACCGAAAATGTACAAATGGCCAGTGAGCATGTGAAATGATGGTCAATGTCATTTATCATCAGGCAACTGCAAATCAACACCTCCATGAGCTGTCACTCAACATCCACTGGGATGGCTACAGTCACAGACAGACAATTACAGGATGCGGAAATCCTGGAACTTCCCCACTGGCCGCGGGGAGGTGAAATGGTTTACCAACTCTAGAATATATTTGGATGGTTCCTTAAATACCAACACAGAGTCACCATACCCAGCAACCTCACTCCTAGATATGTACTCAGGAGACACAGAAACAGACGTCCACATGGAAACGTGCACATGAATCATAGCAGTAGTATCCATAATGGCCCGAAGGTGCAGACAGCTCCTGCGCCCATTATCTGGTGGAGGCAAGCGTGTGGCCCATCAGGTGGCACCTCTTCTAAATGCACGAGACAGTGGAGTGCTGAGACGGCTGCCGCCTTGACACACTGCGAAGGAGCCGGCACAGGAGGTCACATCCTGAGTGACTCGTTTACCTGAATGGTTCAGATAGGCAAGTCCACAGAGATGGAAAGTAGATCCGCGATGCCAATGGAGGGCAGAGGAGGAGGAACGGGAATGGCTGCTGATGAGCACAGGTATTTGGGGGCAATGAACTTGTTATAAAAATAGATGCTGCTGATGGTCACACAACTTCATGGCTATCCTAAAAACTACAGGGTGAATTTTATTGTATTGTATCTCAAAAAAATATTAATAACAATTCATCCGTAAGGCCAAGGATCAATACTGGAGAAAGGGAACCATAGAGACATACAATAACAGAGTCAAATATGGCAAGTGAAAATAGAAGGTGACGGGTGGATACACTGAGGTGGGCAGGAAGAGGAACAGCCAGTGTAGACAGAAGGCACAGGGGCCCGTGACGTCCGCCTGGACATAGCTGGACTGTCTCCAGCTCCTGTGCTGCTGGGTTGGCTCTGGTGTGAGGGATTAACCGTTAGCCCATGTTCACAGTGGGTTTCAGGAGCCCCGGAAATTCCCCCAGACACTTGTGAGTGGTGCTTGAGGAGGAAAACTATTTTGCTAATGAAACTCCTGAGCTCTTTGCGTCCCTTGGTCTCGTTTCCCAGACGCCACTCCCCCCGTGACCACAGCACTGCTCTGGCAGTGAACAGGAGGCGTGTTTGCGTATTGCTTGCATTTTAAACATTTCTAAACTTTAACATTTAATATGATGTAACCTCAATAAACCAAAAACCCTTGGGGTTCTCAGTGATTTTTAAGAGTATAATGCCCTGCTGAGATCAAGTTGGAGAAGCACTGGTCTAGATCAAAACCTAGGTGTGAGCTGCAGCTGGACGCCTCCAGTGAGGGATCTGAGTGACTTGAGGAGGCCATGTGTGGTGGTGGTCAGCAATGGGCTAGCCAGATGGCCAGGGCTCCACAACACCGCTGAGTCTCGAAATCTAACTTCGCTGTGCACATGTGAAAGCCCTGTTAATAATAAGGCCAATGAACACTGAGACTGGACGCTGGAGCTGCCCTGGGAAGAAACAGATGGTTGACATCACGGTTCTGGGCTGTCACTTGAGCCATAATCCTCTCTTTCTGGCTTCCTTATTCTTCTTCCCAGGGAAGGTCTAGAGTGTTGCGGGGTCATGGCCATTAGCCAGGGCTCTTTCTCCAGCTACCTTGCAAAGGAGCCTCCCAGTTTAAACAGGTGAGGTGTACCTCAGCCATGCAGATGCAATGCCATTGCTTACCTGTGTTCTTGCTGTTAGCCCCCTGGGCCACACCTGTGGGTCCACCTTGCCCAGGAATTCAAACAGCATCCAGAACAGAGCTGTGTCCTGCATGCCGAGGAGACTTCTTGGTATGTAATGAATGCTCAAAAAATCTTCTGATTGAATACATGAAGGAGAGAATTTCTCCCCCGTGGAACACGATTCTGGGGCTCTCGGGGATTATAAATAAGTGTGAAAATACACAGAATTGCTCTGCCAGAGACTGAATAATGAATCATTAGTGATTAATCCAGAGTCACTCACCATGGAGATCAAATGGATCCAGTGCCCAAAATGACAATAGATTGAGAGCTTGAGGAAAGGACAGGTCCGTGCAAAGTTTCAGCATGCAGCCAACTTAACTGACTGTGCTCACCAGCGTCTTCTGCAGCCCGCCGCCACCTGGAAGCCTCCGGTCAGCTGCAGTGTTACTCCCTCAGCACCAAGGCAGGCCCAGCTCGGGGACACCAGCACCAGTGCTTTGAGGAGGAACACAGGCTTTTATGTCTCTGACTCACGAAGAGCATCAGAAAAAAAAGCCTCCTCCTACACCTTGCCACCTGCATAATAAGAGAGGTAACGAGGGTGTCCAGAGCAAGGGCACAGGAAGCCCTGGGCTTTTCTGCTCCTTTCTGGACACAATGCTGTTTCTCACACCCTCACATGGAGGACAGTCAGGAGCTGCATGCTGGTCGGCGCTCAGGGATCCACTTCTTAAAAGAAATAATAGCTACATTTCTGCTCAACAAATCTCTTCTCAATAAACATTCCCATGAAGTTTTCTCCACTTTCAAAAGATTCCCAGTTGAAAAGAGGCCAGTGGAAATTGCTCCACCCAGCTCTCGAAGGGTTGGGCTTCCCCACTTCCCTCCACCCTGGGTCGATCTGTCCTAACCCACATGAATTTGAAGGCAGGGTTATGGTTTGGGTGCGAGATGCCCTCCAAAGCACCTGTGTGAGACAAGAAGGTTCAGAAGAGAAATGACTGGGTTATAAGAGCCTTAACCAATCAGTGAATTAACTCCCTGATAGGATGGACTGAGTGGTAACTGAATGCAGGTAGGGTGTGGCCGGAGGAGGTGGGTCCCTGGGGGCATGCCTTTGGGGTACAGATTTTGTATCTGGTGAGTGGAGTCTCTCCCTTTCTCTGCTCACTGATCATCATGTGAGCCGCTGCCCTCCTCCACACTCTTCCGCCATGATGTTCTGCCTCACTTCGAGCTCGAGGAATGGAGTCAGCCAGCCTCTGTTCTGGCTATGCACGTTGGACACGGAGAGGTGCGGCAGGAGGGGTGGGGGCAGCACTGAGAGTCCACAGGCAGCATCAGCAAGGGCAGGACGGTGGGCTTCTGTCCCAGGACAGAGAGTCTACCTTACCTTGGTTGCTCCCGACCTCTGGGAGGGTCCATGGCCTCAGAGGAACAGCTTCAGAACGGGCTCCGCATGTGCCCACGGGAACAGTCTTCTCTGCTGCCTCGGTCCTCAGGCAGAGCCGCCCCAGGCAGTCAGCTGCTGTCTGAGGCATCCTCGCAGACTAGAAAATTTACTTTATTCGCTGCGTATTTCAGGATCTAAAGCCTTTGGTGGTAGGAATGGCCAAATAGTGTGTTGGCCTGGTAGCCCACCTGCACAACTGCACGGCCTAGGGAAAAGCACGTCATTATTTCAAAGTCTGAAGCAAAGTTTTCAACCCTAAGTTTCAGTAATTCTGACTTCACTGTCATGGAGCAGCAGTGAGGCTGCACCTACTTGTTTTTATTTTTGTTTTTTAATAGAAAGAAAACAGCAGAGCCCTGGAGCAGGACAGGGCTCCTCTCTGCTGTGGCAAGGGCTCAGTGAAGACAAGGAGTGTCCGGGAGGGGAGATGGGTTTCCTCAGGCAGGGGACAAATGACCGGAAGACCACAGCAGTGTGAGGGCCACCAGCTCAGTAGATGCAGGAGAGGTGTGGGGTTTAGACTGTGCATGCTGCCACTTCTGTGCAATGGAAAAAGCAAGAAAAGGCGCCAGTTCCCACGGCTGCCGACGGTGAAGGAGCGTCAGAAGTGCATCCTAGGAATGCCAGTCACCTCACAGGGCACGCGAGGGCCTGACGGGGAGTGCAAGTGGGGCAGAGCGCGGTGCAGGCTGTCACCAGCTCATCACGTGACTGCAGACTTCACCTTCCTGGGCTCCAGAGAGCAGGAGTTCTCCAGACAGGGGTCCCGCCCGAGGGACCCGAGGGAGCACCACGTGCATCAGAGAGGAAGCTGCAGGGATCCCGCTGCGGACTTGGGTCTCTGAAGCCACTGATGAGCTTTCAAACTAGAAAATGAGAGGACAGGTTTAAGGTAACAAAGCTGTTGGATGTGGCAGAGTGGAGCCTGGGTTGGAGAGCATCCTGAGAGCCAGAGAAACTGCTGGAAGAATGATGGGACAGTTCAGAGTCTGACACCAGGCCATGAGAGGGGTATAACAGGTAGGGAGGCTTAAGAAGTGGAGCAGGGCTGGATGCGGTGGCGCACGCTTGTAATTCTGGGGCTCGGGAGGCTGAGGCAAGAGGATCACGAGTTCAAAGCCAGCCTCAGCAACAGCAAGGTGTTAAGCAACTCAGTGAGACCCTGTCTCTAAATAAAACACAAAATAGGTCTGGGGATGTGGCTCAGTGGTCAAGTGCCCCTGAGTTCAATCCCTAGTGACAAAAAAAAAAATGGAGTAGAGGTGCCAGATTTTATAAAGAAAATAGAAGACACTGAGTTAAATTTGAACTTCATATGAAAACAAAAATTTGGGTACATATGTACAAAATTTGTGACACAAAGAAAAGGTAGAGAAAGATGAGAGAGAGAGCAGATGCTGAACTCCAAGGTGGCTTCAGCTCCAGCCTGATGTCCCTCCTCTACTCTGATGTCACTCCAATGGTAAAATGATCTGCTGTCCTTGGTTTGATTAAACTCCTGCTGTAGATGTCAAGAAGCAAGCTCTGCTTGCTCTGGGCCAGGTGGCAGTCATCAGGGTCTCCAGAAAGCATCCTCCAACACCTGCCTCCATGTGGCTCCCCACTGGATGCTACGCAAAGTCGGCGGGACCCCAGGCTCAACCCTCTGGGAGCTTGCAATTGGAAACAGCTTTCCAGTCAGGACGCTGACGCAAGAGAGAGGCCCCAAGAGCCTCACAGACACACATAGGGCCTGGCGCCCTGCAGAATAATGCAAGCCCTGCAGTCGTGAGTCTGGGAGAGGATGTGGGGGAGGAGGCAAATTCAGATCTCTAAATGCCACCAAACAGGCAGCTGCACGGGGCAGGAGCCCCACAGCATCCGCTTATGCCACCAGCCACCTGACTTCAGGTGGCACCTGGGTGGGCGGCTGTGCTCTTGATCTGAGGGAGACTCCCAGACTGTTCCTCCTGGGGCTACTCCTGAGGGCCACCCAGAAGTCTCCACAGAGGGCAGGGCACATCTGGCACATCCGGGGCGCACTGGCTGAGTGCCCACTGTGAGTGTGGGCACTTTTGAGGCCCCTTCCCTGGGTATGGGGCCGTCGGGCTCAGGGTAGGCCAGGCTGTGCCATTTTGCAATAGGAGCAAGAAAAGAACACATTTCCATGACCATTAGTCATAGGGAATAAGAGAGTTCACTGTGGAAATATCAGACGTGGCACGTGGTACAGGCTGGCTTCTGACTGGGAGTTCCGCAGGTGGAGTCTGTGCTCGCTCCGTGGCCTTGGGTCCCTCACTCGCGCGTTCTGAACTTCAGCTTCCCCACATGAAACGTGGAGGTTGGCTCATGTCCGTGGGGTTCTCAACCTGGTCTGTGAGTGTGATGGTCGCCTAGGAGGCAGTGGCTATGGGCTGAGCCTCCCCAGCATGCAGCAACTGTCCACGGTGAGGCTCCTCGGAACACTTCTGTAATTAAATAATAATTTTATTGCTAAAAATTCTCTGTAAACCATTAGCCTGAGAGACATGAATGCTCTGGCACTGACACTGCTGCTACTGTATTTACCAATCACCCCACTTCTCGTTGTACCCACCAAAGTTTTCACATATTCAATGAGACATTAAGAAATAAACCAGGAAAAGAGGGTACTTTGTGGGGTCATAAAATGAGGGTCTTCGCTAGAGCCCACTGCTGTCTGTGCAGGAGGGTGATGGCCAAGGTTCTGAGGCACTGAGAAGCTGCATCGGAGCTTTACCCACTGAGGATGAGCCCTGAGCAGGGAGTGGCCTGGGCAGAGAGTGTCTGCAGGGAGGCCCAGAGGCTGGAGTCTGCCAGGGCCAATCCACACAGGGCCCTGCAGCGAGGGCAGCTTTGCTGGGGAGGGTGGTGAGGGCCAGTTCGTAAAAACCAAAGACGGGCGATCAGAGCAGAGGGTTCCAGACAGAAGGTAAAGGCGGGCGAGCAGACAGCAGCCCAGTCGACGTGACCGACTGCCCAGAGTGCTTGGTGGCCCCTGGGAGAGATTTCCACAGCCTGAAGTCAGGGCCAAACCAAGACCACACACACACTCGCTGTTCACGGTGACTCGTGGGCTGAAGGCCAGGTTGGTCCCAGGCTCCCTGGCCCTTCTATACCCCACCAAAGCGCACTCCGTCAGCTGAGTCACTGAGAAGGCAGTGAACTTGACCTGTGCTGGGTCAGGCAGGGCGGTGCAGTGTTGAGTCCTGCTCTGGGTGACGTTGTCCCTGTGGACACCTGCGTCCTGGTCTCATTTGATCAGCCTCCTCACATGAGAGGGACGTCCCTACAGACAGGGCCATCATCTTCATCCTCATTATCATTAGTGTCTTTAGTCATGAGGGTCAAAGAGGCAACTGGGCTTCGTAAGTGAGAATTAAAGGACGCATGCTAGCCCGTGTGGCCACAGTGTGAAATCCCTGGCATCTGGAAGGACAGCCCCATGCAGTGACCTGGAGAGGGAGCATGAGGAGGTGGGGCCAAGGCAAGGCCAGCCTCCAGGCCCAGCTGGCTGCAGAGCAGCTCATCACTCCTCGTTTGTAAAGGCCTTGTTTGGGCTGGGGACCTGCTTTGTTTCAGGCAACAGGCAACAAAAGGGTTTGCTAAAAATTTACATGAAATAATTCTGTGTGCTTTCAAATCCAAATGTTTCTGTTTTTATTTTAACTAATGACTTTAAAATGAATGACACAAGCTTGGGGACTAATAAAGATCCACCACAGGAGGAGAAAGCAAGCAGCTTAAACCTGACATTCTGCTGGGATTCATTTAAGCACACAGTGAGGAATGTCCCTAAGCAAGCCACCCACTAAATAAACAAAGGCTCTCCCGCATAGCAAAGGCAACTAGAAGAAAAAGCACACCTTTAGAAAGAAAAAAGGGAGAAATCCTTTGCTCAGGATGTGGATTCAAAACGCCTGTTTCATTAGAGGCACACTCATTTTCATGTACTATAAAGAGATCTCCTTCCCTAAAGTAACATCAAGATGCCACCGCCGTATGGGCCTCTCCTTACTGTGTCCCCAAGCCAGAAACACACCACTAGGCCGAGCACCTCCCAACTGGCTCAGGCTCTGTCCGTCTTTGTCTGACTCAGAATTCCTGCTCGTAATCCTAGCTGAGGCTCACTGAGCGGGTGTCCGAGCAATTTCTCTTGGGTAACTTAATGAATGGATGTCGACCAAGGTGTTCTTTCCCATCCACGGTCCTCGGTGTTCCTGGAGGAGGGAGAGTTCCAGTGAAGGCCTTGGTGGTGAGGGCCAAGGTGTTCGTTGGTATTGGAACAGCACCACTGCCTGTCCCTTGGTCACCCTGTTTCCCTACAGTGGGAGGAGAAGCGGGACACGTCTGCTCCAGGAACACAACTGAGTTTTCCACATCTGGCTTGCTTGCATGGGCAGACACGCTGGGGCACAGGGGACTGATGAGCTAAGTGAGGGGCAAGCCCACAGGGGTCGCCTCTGCTCTCCTGTGTGCATGCACTCCACAGCGCAACCAGTCTCTCTGGGATTTGCATTTTGTGCTCTCCTTAGTCTGACCCTACAATGTGAGCACGTGCACAGCCATGTTCAGGCCAGCCAGAGGGCCACACCCTCTGCAGCAAGGTCAGGTCAATGTCTAACCACGCTTTTCTCCGTTACACGCACACACACGCAGGACACGCACACACAGTGTGCATCTCAGAATGCAAATGTGGTCTGAAGAAATCATGCCATCCCACTTCCTTAAACACCCGAGGGAAGGTGCAGAGCAAATCTCAAGCCTGTTGCAGGGAGATGCTGGGAGGAAGCGCCCTGTGCTGGGATGGCTTTCACTGCTGGACGGAAGGAAGCATTTCACACAGAACTGCAAACTGATCACTCGGAACAACCTCAGCCTCAAACCCTCACATTTGGGGTTTTAATCACTGTACTCAAGAAAACGTGTTTGTTCACAGATGAAAAATACTAAGAATAACAAAGTTGTGGACATGGATTACTCCATGTTGTGATGGCTTTGGGAAACACAAGCACAAGGAATCTCTTCCTAGCTATTCACCTTGTACATTGAACTTCTGTGTCTGTGGATCATTGCATGGACTCCTTTCAGCTGCATCATACCTGCACCACGAATACCCAGTCCCCTCAGCCTAGAGCAAGGGCCCTCCGGCCTCGTGGTTAGCAGAACACCGGGACGAGGTCGTGGCGGTGCAGCATGGAGCACGCACTCCCGCGTAATCCCACCCCGTGGTGGGAAGAGCGTACCACAGCACTGCGGCTGCACTGCGTGCAGGCAGCATGAGGTTCCACCATGAGAATTTACATCCAAACAAATAAGAAACCCAAACAGCATCAACCAATCTTGGAGGCTTCACTCAGCAATTTTAGATTCCTCAATGATTTTTATTATGTAATAATAGACATCAGGGGGAAATCCTTCAAAAGTCAACAGAAATGACAAATCTGAAATCACAGAAAAGTTCTCCATGAAATGATCTTCGCACACAAATGAGTGTGTGCGGGGGTTGAGAGATAAGAAAGGGAGAGAGGAATCGGGACGTGGGATGACCATGCCTGCGCTTCTGGAGGCAGCGGGTAGAGCATGTGGTCCTCAGGACTCTGCTTGCACGAGCAGAGATCTTGCATCCTGGACGGCAAGCTAAGTCCTCAGTGTGGGACAAAGGCATGCCCTGGCAAGCAGGCTTTGCCCAGCCCCTCGGAATGGCCTTCCCACTCACCTAAAGGCTGCTGTGCAAGCTTTGCATCCTCAAGGAGTTTGTTGTTGATTTGTTTTGTCTTTACAGTACTGGGGATGACACTGTGCCTCTGTGCAGGCTAGGCAAGCGCTGGACCACTGAGCTGGACCCCTGGTCCTTTTTAGTTTGTTTTGAGACACGGTTGCACTCAGTTGCCCGGGCTTGCCTTGAACTTGTGATCCTCCTGCCTCAGAACCCTTCCCTCGGTAACTGAGAATGTAAGCCTGAGACACCATATCTGGATTCTCAAGGAGTTTTTAATCAATGGGAAGAGCAGAGAAAGAAGAGGTGGTTAAATAGCGATGCCTGGTGAATTGAGTCAGGCATAGACAGGAAAATGCACATTCTCAGTCACATGGAATCAAAAACCCAGTGGAGAGCGGAATAGAGGCTGAGGAGGCTGGAGGCTGGAGGCTGGAGGTTGGAGGAAGGGGAGATGGTGATCAGGACCACAAAAATCTCAGAAAGCAGGAATATTGTTTTTTCTTTTTGGAGTCCTGCTCAGCATGGGGAATATAGTGGTGATAGATTGTTGTACGGTTCAAAATCACTGAGAGAGTAAATTTCAAATGTTCTCACCCCAGAGTATTCGAGGTGATGAATAGGCCAGCTAGCCTGATTTCATCATCCCACACTGTACTCATGAAGCAGAGCATTACTTGGAACCTCATGAATTTATACAATCATAAATTTTCAAAGTGCAATAGTTTTAAATGCCTAAATTGCATGAAGAAATGCATTTCTTTAATCCTAACAGAGATGGATAAAGGACCAACGTTTCAGTGGTACAGAGGGGGTGATGAAGAAATGCAGATTTAACATGCCGAAGAGATCCTTCTCTGCTACACTTGTAAAGAAGCCATTTGCTTGTCCTTAAAGGGCCCTTTGACTTTGGGTGGAAGAAGGGAGCCCATGAGGATGGAGGCACAGCAATGCACAAATGCTAAAATCAAAGCTGGGTGCAGTTTATTCCTGATTCAGTGAATGACAGATGCTGAGCAAGCTCTGAGGCCATGCATATGACAGGAAATGAGTGCAAATGGACCTGGGTGAGGTATTCACAAATAGGGACTATTTTAAATTCAGTAGCATATATGCAGTATTGGATATATTTATTCTCAAATAAAAAATATTCAATTGTCAATTAAGATTTTGGGAAGTTTAGCACAGGAGCAGAAGCAACCACATTTCTTTATAAATTGCAACATGAATTCTCTTAAATCTTCAACCACGGCTACCCTTGATCTCATCATCCATAGTTAGTTGCTTTATTCTGATGCTTTTTCTAAAAGTTCTTTTCAAGCAGCATTCATCCTAAACAGTCACATCTTCATGTGAAGAGAGGTCCATGTGAAGAGAGGAAGGAACTCTGCCAGGTACCGGTTTCTGGTAACTCAGATGGTGTCATTGGATTGGGTGACAACTTCTATAACTGTAGCTGGACTTATAAAAATGCTAAGTTAACATCAAGCAGCATAAGAATCTATTACGTGGAATTGAACTAATGAAAGTTTACCAGTGTATGACTCTTCCTGTTGGCCATGATGGTCAAAGCCGGGGCTTCATGAAGGCTTGGCAAGTCCTCTACCTCTGAGCTGGATACCAGTCCCTGCGAGGTTTATCACTTACATATTGCTGATTCTTTTTATGCTTTGTTTCCAGATTTAATAAAACATTTTTTGTTTTCTTTTAAGCTATCTACAGCTGAAAGCAAATTGGTGAGGTATCCTTTTCCAAATGTATTTGAAACATTTACTCTATTTCCTACCTAACCCCTCCAGACATTGAAAACTATCAGTAAATATTCTTTTTATGTCAATATAATTATTTGCATAAGTTCAACAATTATTTGTTCTTTTAACAGGACAAAATTAGAAATGCAGGTTTATATTACCAAGGCTTTGAACAGAATGCTGTATTTTCAGACACAGCAAGACAGCATTAAGGAACCGCGGTTGACCTCATGGAGCCAGTACAGCTCCCTTAGAATAACTGGCCATGGTCTTCAACTATGGTTTGCATATTTGCCTATAGGTAGTAAGGAATGTCATTTCATAGCTGGCCCAGGAACTTTGCAATGTTTGGGAGACCTCAATAAGACAGACGCCACTAAGTGTCACCAGGGAAGTTTGATGGTGAGTTCTTGGATTGGCTTCCAAGTCTTGAGAGAGTTTTAAAATTCTAACCTTAGATTCCTTTTAAGAAGCTCCAACAAAATAAATTTTAAAATAACCCATATGGTCAATTCCTATTCTTGCTGCATTTATGTAGCTAGCCAAGCAAAGCTTAATGATATTAGAACTAACTTGTTAATAAATTGATCACACTGTGATTATCTTTGCTAAATATGTTGGTGATTATAGAAGATAAGTTTTGCTTTGTTTTCTGCTGTTGTTTTGGTACTGGGGATTTAGTCCAGGGGTGCTCCCCCACATAGCTACACCCACAGACCTTTTTATTTTTTGATTTTGAGATAGGATCCCACTAAGTTGCCCATGCTGATCTTGAACTCGTGGTCTTCCCGCCTCGGCCTCTCGCGTCACTGGGGTTACATTCATGTACCACCACACCCCACCCACCTCCTCAAAAAAGCTTTGTTTCTGAGGACAGCTACAGTGCACTCATTCTTAGATGAGCTGCTTGTTTTGGAGGGTTTGCGATCTACCTGAAATTTTGGCAAGAACCAGGATGATTTTCTCCTCCAAATTCTGACCTCAAGTCTCTAAAATAATATTTCAATTTTTCTCCCATCTTTTTGACTTGGAATCGTTGAAATTAAAACTATTCTTCCCAAAACCCTGCACAATGAAGCTGAATAACTCGATACAGGCTTCAGAGAAATCACACAACAGCTTATGTGTGGACAACCTTTGCCACACTCAAACTGCAAAACAGGGAAATCTGCCAGATTGGCACTGCCTGCCCTGCTCCAGCTGAAGACGCCATGAGGCCCCAGCTAGACATCTGCTGGCTGGCTGCTCCAGACTCAAGTGCTGCTCCAACTATTGACTTGTCTTTTTCTGTGTTTCCATAGTAACGCTCTTACTAGATATCTGTCCATTTGCACGGTGTAGGGACCTGCTTTGACGCAAGCCCACCTGCAACACACTTTCTGCAACGGGACCCCATGTTGACCTGGACTGACCTTCTCCTGGGTCTCACCACTCAGACACTAACACAATGTTTTACTTCACAGTCACCAATGCAGCTTTCGGTGTGTGAAATTTCTTGGAAATTTTCAACCAGGAGAAAACGTTAAAGCTCAGAAAATGATACCTCAAGACATGTAACTTTGGCATGTTGGCAGCTTCACACTGAGCGGCAGTGCAGGAAGACACTTTCTCTGCAGTCCCTGCTTCTGATGGAGGACAGAGTCTACAGATGTCACTAGAGAAGAGCGGGCAGACAGTCGCTTCTTCTTCTGAGAGTGGCTCCAAGGTGATATTTGTTACCCAAGAGACATTTATCTGCATAGTGAGACAACGTTGCTTGCTCCCAGAATGCTTGACCGCTCCTTGCAGAAGCTGCAGCCGCCATTCCTTTCCGTAGGTTGGATGCTATAGAAACTTCCATCATCTGGCGTTTCTTTGAGTGTCATGCTTTGTGGGACTCCCAGGCATATGCACATAACTGAAGTAGGTTTCCTGTTAATCTATCTGCTATCAATTTATTTCACCCTCCAGAGGTTATAGAGAAAGTCTACCATCGCCCCTGCAGGGGGACCAAAAGCCCCAATCAAACCCTGGCTTAGGCCACCAGGGGCTGTATCTTGAGACCCAGATTAGTCCAGAGACAGAATGGAGCCTCAGAATCCAGTCCCTCTCCATCTCTCGGCTCCACTTTCCTCAGAGTCGAATTTGCTCAGGTTCCATGCAAAACCAAGAAGTTCTGTCTGCGTGTTCTAAGTCTAGGGACGATAGAAACAGAAAAACTGGAAAGATAAGTTGTCTTTGCGGCAATTCCTCTCCAGCCCTGAGGTGCTTGAGATTTGGATCCTCTGGAATCACAGGACCATCCCTGAACAGTCACTGCTGCCCATGAGGGAATTCCTGCCCTGATGGGTCAGATCTGGGACCCTCTGCAACGCCATCTGAGCTTCTGTCTGAAAATGAGGTGGAGACGGTTCCTCAAAACAAATCCAGAGTTCTGTAGACAGAAGAAAGGAGTGAATGCTGAGTGGGCGAGAAGCTAACTCCCTGCCGGTCTCCTGTCCCGTTCCTGATGCAGGCGCCTCGTTGAGCCCACAGGATCCCACGTGTGCTCCCCAGTCTTAACTGCCAAGCTAATGACACTCTATATGTGCCCTGTCCTGATTTGGGTTCTCAGCAGAGTTGGTGCTGTGAGCTCAGCTCTTCTCTGGCACCTGCTTCGTAATATCCCTGGTGCAGCATGTGCCCTGCAAGGCCGGGGGCACCATCAGTCCTGAAAACAGCACTAAATGCCAGGCAAAGCCTGGGACCTCGCCGCTCGATGCATAGAGAGTCCTCCATGCCATGAATGCCTTGCTCTGGAATGATTTCTCCAGTGAGAGTCTGGAGGTAGGCCTGGCCAGGGGGCCCCAGTGAGTGTAGAGCAGGATTTGAACACATGGCTTTGCAACTTGCTAATGTAAAGGGCCAAAGGAAAGAGCAGTAAAAGCCAATTTTACTCAGAAAGGAAGATGGAAAATTGCCTTACCTCATGCACAAGTGAGAGGAGTGTGATGACATGGCTCAATGCTGCAGAGGGCCAGGGAATTGGGTCACCGACCACCAGGAACCTGCTTGAGGAGTTGAAGACAATGGGAGTTCATAAAGACCCAGGTGCTAAAGGTAAGTCATAGCCTTTTTGAGAAAGAGTTTGGAAAATAGAAACTGACAAACTCAAGATAAAGTTAGAGTGTCATTGATGATTCAAAGCAGACCCTTTTTTTTTTCCAACAACATCAAATTTGAGATAATGGAGTAACTCAGGATTGTTACTCAGAGACTTCTGGAATAGAATTCATAAGTAGGGTCAAATTTTGTAGAACTGCTTGGCTTCTAGGGAATAAAATAAGCTTTAAATAATTTGCACATCTGTAGCATTTCTAACTGAAACAGAACTATTCACTGTGATTAGTGACATGTCATTCTTCCCTAGTTTTATTGGGAAATGGGGGCTTGGGAAATGCTAAAAATTTGCCCATGATTACATGTAGCTGCTGCTAGAGGTCAAAGCCAGTGTCTATGTCCCATTCATATCACCAGTCTCTGAATAATTTAGCACAAACCTACCAACTTGTAGTTGCTGGAACCTGAATATTTTGTCTTCCATCTTTCTCTGTCCAGCAAAGCCCACTGCATCTACCACAGACAGGCTAGAAGCACTATGAAATCCCCGTTTCCTGAACTAGCTCCAGCTGAAAGACCGGCATGCACCGGTGCCCCTGTGCTGTAGGAACATCAAATCGAGTTCTACACAGGTGTCCAGGTTTGCCCTGCAGGGTCAAGCCAGTGAGCTCTCTGAATCTGGTGTCCTAATCTGCGAAAATGGGACTCGCAAGGCGGGCTGAAGAGTCAAAGGGGGTAACAGTTGTGACGTCTAAGCCACAGCCTCACACAGAGTGCCCAATGGCAGCGATTTGTGGTGAGGATTGCTTCCAGGTCCCAACTGCATTTCGAAGAGAAGATCAGCCCAGACACCAGGGCAGGGGCTCCATACAGGTAGCTCATGACCGCAAAGATTGGCTAGTGATCTGTGGTTTTTACAGACTAAGCTATCCACATTAGGGTAAAAGTAAATTATTTGGTCTGATTTGAAGAATTTTTATCATAACATAAGTGTGCATGGAGAGGGAGGCCTTAAGCCAAAGTTCAAAACTGCAGTGGGAAGATGTCTGGTGTTGATAAGTAGGGAGGGAGTCGCTGTGGGAGAGACAGGACGTTTTAGTTTTTTCCCAGCACTCTTGAAGTCAAAATTCTGAGGCAGACTAAATATTTGGAATAGAAAGTTCTGAGCACCTAAGTATTCCTTTGAACTAAGCCTGAGCACAGGATGGAGGTAGGAGGCTCTACCAGGAAGTTGCAGGGAAGACAGGTTTTAAACTCAGAGAACTTCGGCCCGAGTCCGCTTTTGCTATGTTTTTAACGTCTGAGTTTGGACAAAGCAATGCACTTTTCTGATTCTTGATTTCTGAGCAAAGAATGATACAGAAACATAGCTTTGTCACACAATTATTGGGAGGTTAAATAGGAGAATATCTGAAATTATTTCAGGAATTAAATGGTATTCGTATTTGATGAACTCATCATGTATCCGCCTAGAAGACGACGTGTCCTCCGTAACCCTCTGCAGGAAGCTGCAGCAGACGCCAATGAGGATGGAAAGAAATGGAGCCAACAGGCACAGCACACATCAGTCATGCAAGCAGGGAAACTGACCAAATAAAAAAGACATTTGGGGGAAAGGTATTGAATTTATTATCTATAAATAAAATGCTACTTTATTTTTGCAAAATCATCGAGTACTTTGGACTTTAATGTGATAAATTAAATTTACTTCTTACGTATCTGGGTAGCAGGTGTTGCAATTTTTCTTTTACAGATTAGACAACTAAGAAGCATGAAAATAAACTGACTTCCTTCATTCTTTAACAAACAGTTCCTGAGCACTTAGTGTAGTCTTAACATGCTCCAAACTGAACTCAGAATCTTTTCTTCCAGGCTGTGCCTTTCTCTCTGCAAGAGCCATTCCTGGGTGTACAATGCTGGAGTACCACACTGAACCAATTTCCGCATCTCATCGACTCTGTTTCTAAAATTCATCTCCAAGTGTTCTTCCTTTCTTCTCCACCCATGATGACAGGCACAGAGGCTCTTATCTCCCCCGTACCTGGACCACTGAAGTAGCATCGATTCGTTCACTCCTGATGACTGCTTTTCCCAAGACAGAGTCTTAGACAAGCAAGTGGTCGCAGGTAGCTCATTTGGCAGCTGCTCCCAGGAAATTGGTTGAGGGAGCAGCTGGAGGAAAGTGGGGAAAGGAGGAAGATGAAGACACGTGTCGCTGAACAAAGTATAGCTGTGCCCTGCAGCTGCTCCACATCCCGGTGGTGCAGAGCAGCCAGGGGACAGAGCTCAGCATTCAAGGTTGGGAGACCTCAGCTCTTATCTGCTGACTCCAAGCCTCACCAGTCATAGCAATATCTCTGCAGCTCCACATTTCCTGGCTTCTCTTGAACTTCAAGTCCCAAGACTTTGTATGAAACCCAAGGCAACCCAGAGAGGAATTATCTTAGTCTTTGGAGTTGAAAGCCATCAGCCTCCTAAACATGCAGCTCAGAATCCACATAATGAGGGTCTAGCACAGCCACTGCCCTCTGAAGCTTCAAGGAGGTGCACCCATTTTCACTGACCGTCCATGGAGAGGGGATTTTTTTCTTTTTTGCTGACGATGCTCAGAAAATCTGTTCCTTGTTCAAAATAACATCAGAGCAATACAATAAAATTTTACTAAGGACTGTGTCAAAAACATTTGAAATGTATTCTGTACTGTCTAATACAGTAACCACCAACCACATGTGGCTTTTCACATTAAATTAATTATAGTTAAACACAATTGAACTTCAGACTTACAGTTATATTAGCCATTTTTCAAGTGCCCAGTAGCCACATGTGACCAGTGCTACTGAATTGGACAGCATCGAGAGGGAATATCTCAGTCTTGCAGAATGCTCTACTGGGTAGTGCAGGAATATACTCTCCAGAGTTGACCACAAGAGGGAATTTTCACCGTCCCCCTATCAGGCCCCTTTAAAATGTGGTTTTGCGGGAATTCCACAGTCAAGTGGTGGTACCTCTTTTCCACTCGTTCTGCGGAGCTTGCCGTGGCTTGCTGCAGGGCCTGGGACTGAGTGCTCGGAGTGCCGATAAGTCCATGGGCATCACAGCTGGCTGCCTAACTGCCTTGGGGTTTACTCACTTTCTGGCACATATTTCTTCTAGTTAGCGGCATCCGAGCTGTGGCCTTGTCTCCTTAAGCTTCCTGTGTCTGCCAGCCCCACTGAGAGTGCCTGAGAAATGCTTTGTCCCCAGCTTACCAAGGTGCTTACTAAGGCAGGAAGACCCCACTTGCCTCCGTCTGTCTGCTCACATCCTCTGATCACCGCCCCTTCTGCTCTCCCCCCACGTGTGTCTCATACACTCTGGATGGGAGCTGAGCACGTCCCAGTTCTCAGTTCTCCCGACCTTGCTAGACAGAGCACCTCCATGGGAGAAACTTGGTCTTACCCACATCTCTATCCATTGTCCCTGTCACATTCTGGGATCTGAGCAGGTACTTCATACATCCCTAGTAGACAAGTGGAAATATTTTACAAATTTATTATGCACTTCATTTAAGTCTTTGTAAATTTCTTAAATAGATGCAGTTTATGCAGCAAGAAGCATCTGCCACCCATTCCTCCTTTCTGATGGTGATTGTTGGGCTCCAACAACACAAGTTCTATGCATTACTTTATCCACTGACATTTACCACTTCCCTTATTCTAAATTTCCAATCATTTCAGACCACAGAGAGAAAACTGTGGCCTAGAAGACTTAGCCTTAAACTTAGGAACCTCCCAGACATTGCCACTGCATCTCTGAGATCAGCCCTTCCCTTCCAGCACCACGCTCAGGGCTCAGGCTGTGTTTTAGTCCATCCTGGACAAGACTCCCAGCAGTCAAAACTACAATAAGATTTCATTTCACTCCAGTCAGAATGGCAACAACCAAGAATAAAGCAACAATAAGTGTTGGCGAGGACACAGGGGAAAAGGGCACACTCACACATTGCTGGTGGGACTGCAAATTGGTGCAACCACTATAGAAAGCAATAGGGGAATTTCTCAGAGAAGTAGAAATGGAACCATCATTTGACCCAGTTAACCCACTCCTTGGTATATATCCAAAGGACTTAAAATCAGCATACTACAGTGACATAGCCACATCAATGTTTATAGCAACAGAATTTACAATATTAAGCTATGCAGCCAACCAAGTGCCCTTCAACAGATGAATGGGTAAAAAAAATGTGGTACATATACACAATGGAATATTACTCACCATAAAAAATAATTTTATGACTTTTGCTTGTAAATGGAAGGATCTAGAGAGTTACATGTTAAGTGAAATAAATCAATCTCAAAAAACCAAAGGTTGAATGGTCTTTTCAATATGTGAATGCTAACACAAAACAGGGATTGGGGAGCAGGAAAAATAGAAATTCAGTGGACTAAACAAAAAGGAATAAAGAGAAAGAAGGAGATGGGAATAAGATAGACAGTGGATTAAATCAGACATGACTTTCCTATCTCCATATATGAATACACAACCAGTGAAACTCCACATCATGTGCAACCACAAGAACAGAAAGTTATACTCCATGTATATATAATATGTCAAAATACACTCCACGGTCATGCATACCTAAAAAGAATAAATAAATTATTTTTAAAGCTTGTCTACAAAGGAAAAAACTAGACTCCCAGGAGTGGAAAGGGGAGTTTTGGAACAGCCTGACTTCCAATTCCAGTGCCCAGATTCAGTATAAAGGAAAAAATTAAAACACACAAACAAACAAACAAACAACAAAACCTGAAGGGTTAACCTGGGAAGCTGGACTTCAATCCTTGACTACCTTCTCTCTTATTTTTTGGTTTTGAGGAAGCCACCTAACTTCTCCATGCCTTGGTGGCATGTCTCTAGATGGGATAACAGTCACCTTGCAGAGTATGCTGAGAATCACAGGCCATGTATGTGAGGTGCCCAAGAGTGCATCTAAGCCAGTTCCTGGCACTTAGGCTCAACAAAGTTGGTCATGGAGGAGACACAGAATCCAGAAACTGTTACCATGCAAGAGACCAAGTGGATGACCCCTGCAGTCACAAGAAGCCTCCCATGGCCCAGGGAAGGACATATTCCTGTTTTTAAAATCTTCAGACCATCCTCCTGGAAAAAACAGATGGTCCAAACTGATATGGACTGGTAAGCCTGTCATTTATGTATTATGAGTACTTTTCATTAATTTTCCATGGATATTCCAGTTCAAATCATCCCAAGCAATACCTACAGATTGATGTGAGGTGTTCATGAGATTGTAAAAATTGTAAACCCCTCAATTCAAGCCAATATTCTAGATAATGAAATCTAGGCAAATTTTATTACTTCAAAAGGTGTCATTTGTGACATTCTAACCAGTATCACTTAAAAATCGAGTAGCATATAGGTGCATAAAAAATTAAAATCCCATCTCTGAGAGTTAATAAAAATAGCAATGGTATTAATAAAGTAACATTTGCAATGCAGGTGCACAGGTGGGTCAGGGGAGAGAATTTGACCCATTTGCCCAGAAAGCAAAGAAAATATTTAGAAGTCATTGATGTTTAGCTTCAAATCTGACCTTCACATTCTATAGCAATTGTGGTTCCTTCTGAATGATGCTTGGTAATTGTTATGGTTTAAATGTGAGATGTCCCCAAAAGATCATGTGTGAGACAATGCAGAAAGGTTTAGAGGTGAAATGAATGGGTTATAAGCGCCTTAGCCCAACCAGTGCATTAATCCCCTGATAGAGACTAACTGAGTAGTAACTATGGGCAGGTATATGGCGGGAGGAAGTGGGTCCCTGGGGGCGTGCCTTGAGGATTTATAATTTGAACGTGTTGGGCAGAGTTCTCTTTCTCTCTGCTTCCTGGTGGCATGTCCCCAGCTGGATTCCTCCAACACACTCTTCCGCCATGATGTCCTGCCTCACCTCCAGCCCCAAGGGATGGAGCCAGCCAGTTGCAGACAAATAAACTTCTCCCCCTCTGATTGCTCTTGTCAGGTCTTTTGATAACAGTAGGGAAAAGGCTGACTAGAACAGCGGTGTCTCTCCTCCACCTCGACCCCAACATAGAGTCCTCGCCACCCTGCTTGGTGACAGACTTCCCACCCAAACAGGCCTGTCCTAAGTGCACTCTCTCTGGGTGGGCTTGACATTTAGGGAGGATTGTTTTCCATCCAGATGTTCCTTGCTGAAGTGCAGTGAGTGGTTAATAATATTCACTAATACTTTTAATTATGGCAATTATAAAGTACCTATATAACTGATATTGAAGGTTGTGCCAGAATATCCACCTGCCTGTCAGTCCTAACTCATGGGAGAGTGCAGAGTCAAGGAAGCTGAGCTCGAGCGCCCCCTCTGCTTTGCCAGCATCCAGCCAGAGGGAGGGAGTGCAGCGCCAGCAGACCACCATGGAGCCCCTTAGAGCAGACAGCTTGGCAGCCGCCTCGTAAAACTCTCCTCGTGGCTTTTCTGTCCTGGTGACGGTAACATCGGATGGCTCTTAGTTTTTTTTTTTTTTTGTATATTTATTTTTTAGTTGTAGGTGGACACAATATCTTTATTTTATTTTTATGTGGTGCTGAGGATCGAACCCAGTGCCTCCCGCGTGCTAGGCGAGCACGCTACCACTGCGCCACAACCCCAGCCCGGGATCTTGGGTTTCATTCCCGGAGCATGCGGGGTTTCACTTCAGCCTGGACTGGCTTCCTTAGATGGATAGCCCTGGTCTGCTGCCTGTCACGGGCTTCACATTTTATATCTGCTCCTGCAACTGAAAAAAATGAGTAATTAAATTTTAAAAACACTCTAGTCTGTGAAAGGCTTGATCAAGAAAATCACCTCTTCTTTCCACCATGTGCTGGGGACGGTGGCCCTGTGCTGCATTCAGGGACACCAGGGGCAGAAGAGCACTGGTAAGAGGTGGTGAGGAGTCCCAGGGCACGAGGTAGACTCTGTAGGGTCAGACTGGAGGGGGTGGGGAAGAAGGGACACAAAAGAGACAAGTGGGACCCTGGGCCAGGGCAGTGGACAGAGGGAGATGCACACGAGGGTAAGGGCAGCTGGTGGCCCAGCAGAGCCCTAAATGGCATCCGAGGCTCTTCACGGCCCCCGAGTTTGCAGCACGCACCAGTCATGGACAGGCTGGGGCAGCCACATTTGATGAGCTCTCGTGTGCCAGGCTCTAGACCGGGTGGAAGTCGCATGTGTTGAGCCACCAAACACATTTTCCTGTTGCTCTTACATCGCTGCTGAGATTCAGGGTCGGCATCACTCAGTGCTAACCACAGGGCTGCAGTGTGATGAGGCCATGCGTGGACGTCAGCAGGAAACCTGCCTCTGAATTCCAGACTCCACTTGCTCTCTGATAACTGCGCCACCTTTACGGAGCAGTGGAGTCAGGGTGGCTGACAGGAGTCCCAGCTCCCAGCTGACTTCCACTGTGCACAGTGTCCCAGCAACTGGGCTCCAAGGATCTGAGCATCAGGTAGGGGGCACTGGAAGGCCATCTTACACCAGGGGACTCAGTTTATTTTGACCTGTAATATGAAGATGGGAATATCTATTTTATAGGAAGATTCAGTGATTAAGTCACCTGGTAGGACACGTAGTCACCCACAAAAGTCAAAAGTCTTTCCCTCCCACGTCTTCAGTATCACTCTTGCACAAATGGCAATATGGCCAGCGCACCAGGTCCTCTACCTGGATTACAGGCAGACAGGAAAGGGAAACTCGTAAAAGCCCACCAAGCTTCGATGTCGATTTAAATTGAGCACAGCAAATTGGACAATATGTTCTTTGAAAGTATTTGTTTTCCGAAGAAAAATACTACTGTTCATTAGCTGGACTAATTTAGAAATCAAACAAAAAGTACTTTTCCTGACACAAAACCCCAAATCTCCAATACATCCAGGCTCCTGTGGCTGAATGCTCAGGTGGGACTGCTCTGCCGGGGGGCAGCTCATTCAGCCCGTCCCCAGCACAGCCAGTGCCCGCCCCTCCCCCTCCCCAGTCCCACTCCCTGAGGCTCCCAGGTGGCTGGGTCTGTTCCTAGTTATGAACAGGAAAAGAATGAAGTGAGGTCGTTGCTCTTTTCTATAGACGTCAGTTCCATGAAAGATCACAGGCAGCATGTCTAGGCTTTTACAATGTGGTTCTGTATTTCCAGCATTTCTGTCTCTCCTAGTTCCTGCTCCAAACCCCCTGGTTGCAGACTGTTCCACCTAATGAGGCCTCCACCCACCCTCAGAGCAAAGGCTGGACTCCCTTCCCTCCCTTAACATCCAGAACATGCCCACTGCTTCCCAGGGCTCCCTTTTAATCAAAAACAGTCGTGGCTGACACGCTTCCGTGGCTGGTGCACTGAGAAGGGATCTGGCAACTAGGTACTTTGTAAGATGAAGTATAAGATCTTACGTAGTAAAAACCTAAAACGGTTCCTAAATTCTAAGAAGTGGAAATTGGACATGAACTATGCTTTCTGTAAAGTCGTGGTATTGAAGGCAGGGGGATCCCTCCCAAAATAAGAAAAGATTCTAAGTCACGGACAGGAAAGCAGAGACAGGAAAAGATTCGCTCTCTGCAGAGAGTATGCAGTTCCTTTTGGTTTTCCTTTTAAGCTAATGAAGATAATCTTCTATTACGTGTTTTTGGTGAAGTTATTTGGGCATTTATGTATTCTAATTTTGAAAAACTAAGGACTGAGCAAACTTAAAAATTAAGGGAAAACTCTAAGAAAAGTTAAAAGGAGGAATAGCCTTTCAGTCATTCTCCCTGTGACTCCCGGGCACTGCCGAGCCCTGCCGTGGCTGGTTTTGTCCTTGGTGGTGCTAGCAGCAGAGAGAAGGGGGTTTATAGCTACATGTGACTTTTGTAGTAAGAATTTGACAAAAAATGTTACGTGGTAGCACCGTTACCTAAATGTTCTACACGGGAGAAGAATGGGTTTGTGGAGTGTGGGGCTTGCTGTGTTCATTTTGGACTTGCTACCTTTGGGGTACCTGTGAGGCGGGACGTTGGGAGGCTCAGGGCAGAGCTCAGAAGAATCCAATTTCAAGGAACAAACTGCAGGTTCTCAGAAGGCTCCTCAGAACACTGAGGCCACCAGAAGCCAGGAGAGGAGCAAGAACAGGCTGTCCCTCAAAGGAAGCCATGTGTATCAATGAAAGTCTTAGTAGTGAAAATGAAGCTGCCCAAGGACTTCAGCATGTTAATGGGAGTGAAGACCAAGGAGACCGTGGTCTAAGAGGTGAATTGGGCTGAGGGCTCCTTAGTCATTTCAGTTGATATAACAAAAATACCACATTCGGGGCAGCTGCAGCAACACATTTATTCCTGACAGTTCTGAGAATCCAAGATCCACCTTTTGGCCAGTTGGTCCTGGTGAGGTCTCTCTTCCTGCCTGCACATGGCTGCCCTTTGGTCTTCCTGCCTGTGTTCTCATACAACAAAGAGGGAAAGTCAGACAGAGATGGAGATAGAGACAGAGGAACAAAGAGAAGCCGTCTCTCCTCTGCTGCTTCCTAGGAATGCGCTGGTCTGGTTCTGGAGGCTCTGTCCCCATGGTCTCATTGCCTCACGAAGGCCAGCCTCTTCACGCAATCATGTTGGAGGTCATGGCTTAGTGTACGCTTTCGTGGGACCTCGAATGTTCAGCCCAGAGAAAGTGTTCAGGAAGAGAGTGACGTCAAGATGTCCCTGGAACCCTTTGAACTCTGTCAGTTGTTGACGAGACAGGAGGAAAGGACTTCGGTGGAAGGATTATAGAAGATGGATGGAGAAGCCCCGGGAAGTGGGGAAGTGCAGGGCTGGGAGAGGGAGGGGAACTCGTTGCAGGTTACGGCTCGGCTTGGGGCACAGAGGGAATGACAGTGGCTGAGACAGGACGCGCGGTCTGCAATACCGTCATAGGCTCTTAGACAGGAAGTTTTGGAGTATGTTAAATGCAGACCCAGAGGGGAAGGGAGGGCTGCCCGAGCAGACGGTAGAGGACGGGAAGACAGCAGAAACTCCTCTGTTTGCTCTTTGTGTTTCTTTGTTCTGTTGAGAGGCCTCCCACTCTGCCCCCAGGCTGGCTTTAAACTTGAAACCCTCCTGCCTCAGCCTCCTGAGAAGCTGGGCTACAAGGTGTGCCACCACGCCCCGTGAGAACGGGTTCCAGGAGGAAGAAAGGGAAGCTCACCTGGGCAGAGGACACGTCCAGGACTGTACTGGCAAGAGGTGGGAACCGTGTGGCACAGAAGAGGACGGGCTCTGCATTCAGTCTGCCATTTCCCATTCCTAACAGCTAGTCTGTGATCTCAACTGTCTCTCTAAGACCATGAGGTCATAGGAGCAGGACATCAGAAGGTGACATTATTTGGACACAGAGCCTTGCAGATGAGCAAGCTAAGAGGAGGCCACCAGGGTGACCCTGGTCACCAGGACAGGAAAAAGACATGTCCGGAAGGAAGACTGTGAAGTCACAGAGAAGACAGCATCTGCCAGCCAAGGCATGTGGAGGCCACCAGAGGCCAGGAGAGAAGCAAGGAGCAGGCTGTCCCTCAGTCCACAGAGGGACCTGCCTGCCCACAGCTGGACCTCAGGCTTCCCACCTCAGCATGTGCGACAGGAGGCACTGTCCTCCAGGTCAGCAGTCTGGTGCTGGCAACCCCTGAGGCAGCGGCATCTCTACCTGCGCTTTCAGTGAAATCCCTCTCAATTTCACACAGACCTTTGCGGCATGACTCTAAGGCCAAACGAGGTACTACGGAGAAGTACTTAGTAGACGCTCAATAAAGTTTCCTGCGTATCTAGATCAGGTTCGGGTGATAATTACAAGTGCTTCTCTTTAAACATCTATAATTACAGCCTTTATCATTAATTACATGGATTATCCTAATAGGAACAGCTGGGAAAGCAATCACAGCACATCTAGCAGAAGAGTCCCGGGCCAAGGCCAACAGACCTCGCTGCTGTGCAGCCTGAGCACAGGAGCAGGCAGGTGGGCCACCCTGCAGCCTCAGCCCTCTGGGGAGAGGGGCTTAGAATCACAAGACAGTGGACGTGGGCATTACCACGCAGGCTCACGCCTGGGAGGAGTGGATTCCTGCATGCTCCATGGCTGCGCCTTAGTAGAACGAAGAAGCAAGAAGAGAAGAGCCTTCCCAGGGCGCCATGCCCACAGGAGGAGCGTATTGTGTTTGGCCTGTAAAATCCTCCGGCTCCATTTTGGCCGTGGATACACGACAGCCTACTTGGCAATGGGGTGGGAACACGAATTACACCAGCTGACGTTTTGCAGTGCCGCACACAGGTGGTGTTCTAACACACATGTGTACACGCGTGCACACACACATGCACATAGGCGCATCCTCACAACCACGCCAGCAGAGAAGCTCCCGTCTTCCTATTTCACTAGCGGGAGTGCTCAGCCTGGAGGGCTTCACTGGAGGGTGCTCAGCCTGGGCCTGCTCTGGCCTGGGGGGCCTGTGGGGTTCCACTGGTGACAGTGAGCCGGTGGCAAATGACATAGACTGTCACAACTGCAGCAGAACCATGCCAGGAGGGGTCAGACCGGCCGTGTGGAGAGCCGAGGGGCATGTGGGGCGGCGGTGGGCGCCGTCTGCCTCTGTGGACAGCAGTTCCCACTGTCCTGGATGCGGTCCAGCAGTCCAGCTGCGAGGGCACACGTGGGTGGAGGAGAAAGTCAGACGCGGTTGACTTGGAGAGACGCAGCAGATGGGAGTCACACCCAGGGCCCCGCCTCTGTGTTGCCGGCTCAGGCCGGGTTGCGACCACAGCGTCCGCGGAGAAACAGTGTACCTTCCATGGGCAGCGGAAGTGCGCTGCTTAGCCTTTGATGGCAGGGCTCCTGGCGGCCTCTGCCCGGGCGCGTCCTCAGCCTCTCGGTGGGCCGTCACTGTTCTCACAGCCAGCTCTGGTCTAGGTGGTCGGCTGCAATCCCTGGAATGTCAGTACTGTACTGGGCTTCAGAGAGACAGACCGACAAGACAGACGTGCAGACACGTCGTGCGCATGCGTGTCCTGCGTGGGGTGGGCACACACGCTTTATTACAAGGCCTGGCCCATGTGATCACGGGCCCACATCATGTTCTCCATGAGCTGTGGATTTGGAAAAGCTGGTGCTGGGGTTCCAGTCCAAGCAAGAGGCCCGAGAGTCCACGAGATGACTGCCTCCAACTGGGTGGCCCGGAGCCTGGGTCCTCCTCTGGGGGCAGGTGGAGACAGACACCCCAGCTCCCACAGAGACAGCAAGCTTGCCTCTCCTACTCCTTTCGTGACGCCCACCCAAGCAGAGTGGGCAGAGCCTCTCTATTGACTCCACTGTGGCCAGAGCTGGTCTCTCCAGGAATCGCCCCCACAGACACACTCGGAAACGTGCTTTCCCGGCTGATGTGAACATCAGATCAGCCCTCAGTGTCACAGCTTCAGCTGAGGTTCCCTCTGAGCCCCTGGAGCTGCCTGCGTCAGCAAGCCTCACCCGACTTCCCGGGCCCAAGCCGTACACCCAGGTCAAGAGCTGGGTGGAGAAAGCACCCCCATTTGGGGGAGCTAAGCAAAGAAAAGACACTGTCAACAGTGGAAAGGACAAGAGGGGAAACCAGGAAACACAGAGGTGGCATCCCCAGCCGAGAAGACAGAGGTGCAGACCGTGGGGCAGAGAAGAGAATTTCCTTTAGACAGGTGAGAAAGAGGAAGGGATCAGGGAAAGGCCAGAGCTTCCGGAGGCCGGGTCCGGCCCTCTCCTCTCCAGTGTGCAGCTGCCCCAGAGGTGGAAGGAATCTCTGCTTCCTCAAGAAATAGGGCCACCCTGTGTTAGAAACAGCAGCCAAACAGCTGCACAACATGTGGACAGGGCTGGGCGGCTGGCTGTGCTTAGGGGATGAGCAGGAAAGAGAGGCCGTGTCCACACAGCCATCCTAGTAATGCCTTCCGCGCCCCTCCAGGGCTAAACCCAGGGAAGGCGGGGCCACGCGCGGTCACGGGCTCGGCTAGAAATGTTCAGGGGAGGCTCTTGTGCAAGGCTAAGGCAGGGAGAAGGGCTGAAGGAGGGAAGGAAGTTTCCTACTTGGACTCCCAGGAGCCATGATTTAAGGACAAGAGCCAACTGAAGGTGACGACCAGGGAGTCACTGGCCTCATGATGAGGCTGGCAGCTGGCAGGCACATTGGGGGCTGGCAAGGGACACCCCTCCAAAGCCATACTGAGTGCAGAGGTGTGAAAGCCAGTCACACAGCAGATGGCACAGCCGTGCCCAGAGCCTGTAGCTGGGCCAGGGGCTGATCTAAGTGATGTGTAGGCAGAGTGGGGTGGACAGGTGACCTGGTACTGCCTGGAACTGGATTGTCCTGCTGTGCTGTGAAGGTCCAGATGCACTGGCTGCAACCAACTTCTGTCGGTGCTTTCTTAGAATCCAGCTCGTGCCTGAGATAAGCCCCTTGTTCTTCAGCTGGTGGAAGAGACTGGCCAGGTGTTCTCTGGAAAGAATTCTCCCACCGAGCCTCTGGAACCCTTGCTCTGATCTCTGGTTTTGCTGTTGCCAGACTCTAAACTGGTGGATTGCCCAGCTGTGAGCCACTGAACTATGCCGCCAGCCTCAGCTAACCCCCTTCCGTGGACCACTTCTTCAGGATTCACAGAAGGGTATTTTTGTAGAACTCTCAGATCTAGGAATACAAATGGAGGCAGAGACGAGAGAGGCGTGGCTCACATGCACTGGCTTGGAAACATCGCTAACAGCTACAAGCTTCAATTTCCAGGCAAAAAGTCTGGGGTAAAAAATTGTTCAGCAGAACTGTTTCAGAGAAAGAAGAGGGAGTGTAGAGATGAACATTATTTATTTATCTATTTATTACAAGGGAGGCAAAATGCCCTCAACAATCAGGAAATCCCATATGGATTCAGTCCTTGGAAAACCATGGACCCTGTAGTGTTCTTTGTCTGATTTGAAACATAGCTTTCCCAAGGATTCTTACAGTGGTGGTTATGCTTTTTCTTTGTCCTAGTCAAGTGGCACATACATCTATAACAGGAGGAGGACCTGGGTCTCAGCGATTGTAGGCTTTATTCATGGGTACAGGTAGGTCTTACACTCAAGTTCATGTTCCTGTATTGCCGATTCCCCAAATCGAGCCCCACTGGGTCGAACTTTGCTTTCTGTCCACAAACATGTATGGGGCTCCTACTGTTCACCAGACATGACTAATTTGTGTTATCATGTTAGTCTTGTTGCTTAGCATAACCTTGCTGGAATAGCTCCTTCTAGAACAAGCCAAGAATTGCACATCTTTTCAAAATGTTCCGAGACCAATGACCTGCATTAGGAAACAAGGCTTGCTAAATTAAATATCTCATGTGGTTTTACTGGAACTCTGAGAAGAATCACTGACTAATCCCAAATTAGTTCATCAGTGATGGACATCTGATTCAGCTGCTTTGCTGTAAAACAATAAATCTTTCTTTCATGGACCATTTTCAAAGAGCTCATAACATTAAGAACTCATCTGTTATTTTATCAAGACCCCTATGGAGTCAGTTTATATAAAACATTTGAATAGCTTCACATTTCATAAGAAATGTTAGACTAAATTTTTAATAAATTTCTTTTATTATCACAAAAGATATTTATACTACATTTGTGTTGGTGTATTTGTTCTTGCAAAGTGTGAATCTGATCGGTGAGGTTGAAACAAAACCATTATTCTCCATGGATTATAATTATTTTCTCATAAGCCCAATACTATAAAAGCATGGATTTGAACAATATCAAACTGATTAATTGGCAATTCTTTCAAAATTTGATCTTGATTTTTTCCCCGAATTGTGTTGAGTCCTATTAAATCTTTAATTTACTTTTTAGAAGTAGGTGTTTGAACCTAGTCCAAGCCCCTTTCTAATTTGAAGTCATATATACTTTATTGTCTTGATGTGGCCAGTGGACATTCACCCCCAATTTTAGCCTCATAATTGTTTTGTACAAGAAATGATGCCATCACCTTTCCAGAGAAGTATGGCACATTAGACCTGGAAATAAAGCTTCTTCACGCCATCTTCAAGATAGAAACAGACCCAGGCCCGGGTCTATCTGAAGCCGGATCTCAGAACTCCAGCCTCCTTCAAGCATCTTTCTGTTCTGCTCACAAGAGATGGTTTCATTTTGTTGATGCCTTGTCTCTTCTGTATTAACTCGGCTTTGCCACTTCATTTACTCCAGTCAGGTATTCCAAGATCTCTCAGCCCTCTCTCCCATCTCAGTCCCTTATCCCTTCCCCATCCCAGCTCACGAGCTCCCCCAGAGTCCTCCCCAGGCCCTCCTCGTGGCAACAGGATGGAGCGCACCTGTGGTCCAGAGTGGGAGGGGTGCAATGGGGAGAGGCACCTCACGCTGCAGTGACCGTGCCCCTGCTCTTCCCCGTGGGCCCACCTTCCTGGAGAGCAGGCCCTGTGTCTGCTCACATTGCACACCCACGCCCAGCAGGAGAGAAACTGAAAGCCCAGATGGAGTCCACTAAGCACCTGCAGCCATTGTGCACCGTGCTGCTTTCTCACAGTCGCCTTGTGAAATGGAAAAGGATAGTTGGTCCACTAGAACCTGGGCTTTAAGAGGTTAAGTAAGCTGCTCAAGACTCTGAAAAGTTGTTATGTTCCACCAAGTCTGTTCTCTCATAGCCCAGGCAGCCCCACAGGAGAACACCCGGGTGTCGGAGCCTCTTCCAAGGGCCATTTGAGTCCCTGCTTCATCACTTCTCCTTGGCAAAGTCTGTCTTCATATTTACTCTCCTAAGAAACACCTTAGTTTTCTAAGAAACACCTTCTTGGTGCAGAAGCCAACGCAAGGGACAAGGGAGAAAGAGTCTGCAGAAGCTGGTTGAGGGCTGCCTGCAAACACGGCTCAGGCCCGGGCAGTGACCACATGCCTAGCCCTGCGCCCTGCAAAGACCTCCACTGCAATGGAGGCACCGTGTCCACAGAGCCTGGGGCTCACAAGAGGCAAGGGCAGCGGTTGAAACTTTCCACTAATTTCTGGAAAGAGAAGGAAGAGGGTGGAGAGACAAACCCAGCAAAGAGCTGGGGAGCCCAGAGGCTTCCAAAAGAAGGCAAGCAATTAGCAGTTGGGATTCAGAGGGAGTCTGGTTCAGAATTAGCAAATGGCAAGAGGCTGATATTTGGAAGCAGGACGGAGCAGAGCTATATTACCTGGTAGCTCACCAAGGACCCCCCTGGCACGGGCATGCCCTTCCCACCTAAATGCCCAGGCTCACTCAGGTGGACGGCAGAGCTCGGATTTTTGTAACTGCAGGACTGACCGATAGCCTCTGTCGTGAGCAAGCTGTGCCATCAAAAAGTCCCACACGTTCGTGCCTTTCCACAAGGTCAGAATTTATAACATGACGATAAACTCACAGGCTGTACCACTCTAATCAGTGGCAGTTCACTGAGTACTTGCGGGTCACCTGGTAGTTATAAACTGGGCCATCACAGGGTCTTTTATTCCAATCTTAATGTTATGGTTTGGATGTGAGGTGTCCCCCGAAAGCTCACATGTGAGACGATGCAAGAAGGTTCAGAGGAGAAACGACTGTGTCGTGAGAGTCTTAACCAATCAGTGAATTGATCCCCTGATAGTGATCAGCTGAATGGTTACTGAAGGTGGGTAGGGTGCGGCCGGAGGAGGTGGGCATTGGAGGAGTGGCTTTGGGGTACAGATTTTGTATCTGGCAGTGGAGTCCCTCTCTCTGCTTTCTGATCACCATGGTAGCCACTTCTCTCCACCATATGCTTAGCCATGTTGTTCTGCGTCCCCTCACACCCTGAGAAATGGAGGCTGCTGTCTATAGATTGAGACCTGTGGAACTGTGAGCCCCTAAATAAACTGTTCATCTCTAGAATTATTCCTGTCAGGTCCTTGAGCCACAGCAACAACACGGCTGACTGAAACACTTAATTTCTAAGATCTAGGGACTTACAGCACACATCACACTTCACACAGTTGTGTCTGTGCATTACAAAAAGGCTGAGAGAGTCAAGGGGGCCACAAGGTCCAGAGGCTGGACCGAGAGCAAAGGCGGAGGGCAGACACAATGCACAGAGTCACTTCAGGTGGTCGGTTTATCAAGCAGCCCAAGAACTTGTTCAGGGCACAGAGCTGTCAGAGCGCAGGAACTTACTCTAGCCCAGGATCCAGACAGACAGCAGTTTCAGAGTGTCAGCTTAGACTGGGCCATGCACTGTCATCCTGGACATGAGGAACTGCACACCACTGAAATCCGAGGACAGAGATTCAGAAGTTTGTTCCTGGGTCGATTTTCCCGGGCAAGCCTCCTGATGAGGAGTGACCATGTAATGGTGCCATCTTGTCTATTCTCAGGGTGCTCTCCCTTTAGGGGCCTCCAAGAAGTAGGTTGCTCCATTGGGTGGTCTGATGTGTTTGATAAACTCACAGGCCTGGTTTTCCCCGTATGAGTTTGACATGCCCCTGCATCCAAGTGTGTCTGATTAATTCAATAAGCTCACAGGTGGTCATTTTTATTAGCACAATTGATTGACTTACTGGTTTGTGACTTATGGTTGTGCCAAGCAGAAGATGGTACCTTACACAAGCCACGTATAGACTCGTGCATCTCAGCACTGAAATGGAGCAGCTCATGACAAACTGCTACTGTGCAGAATGAACTCACACAGGCTGGCACACCTGGACACTGCTGTCCACCCATCATGAGCAGAGCACGATCTGCTGTCCACAGCCTCCTGTCCCCTGGCTGTCAGAAGGAGCCAGCTATGCTTCTGAACTCAGCCTGCTGGGAGCCAAGATGCTGTGGGGAGTCAGGATGCCTTGGGGAGCTGGGGAAGAGCAAAAAGCAGCTGCTCTCACAGAAGCAGGCGAGGGGCAAAGTGTGTGCAGCTGACGGCAGAAGCAATTGAAAGTGAAATTTCAAAAATCTCCCAGACATTAGAATGAGATGAAAAACATAAAAGAAATTCAGACAAAGTCAATACAGGAGAACCATCACCAGAATGATTTTTAAAAAGAGGGTAAAAGATCAAGAAAATAACAACAGAAATAAAAGAAGAAACAGCAGAAGAAACTTTATCAGGACTGAAGGAAAAATGACCTGCAAACAAATCGCAACCAGAAGGTCAGTACCCGCAGACAGCAGCCAAAACGCCAGCGAGAAAAGACATGCCTCAGTCTCCCACGGAGAGATGCTAAAGTCACTGCAGACAGAGAAAGACAGAGGTCAGGCTTCTTACCAGTGATATTTGATAATAAAGTGAAGAGATAATGCTTTGACAGTGTGGGAAAAAATGATTTTCAACCCAGAGCTTGTACCCATCAAGGGCTAATCACATGAGAACAGAGTGAAGATATTTGAAGACATAAAAATATTCTGAAAATTTACCTTCCATGCATCCTTCTTGAAAAGGCATATAAAACATCTATCAGTAAGATAAGAGCCAAGTCCAAAAAGAAAAAAGAAAGGCAAAGAATCCAAGAAGAGGATATAGCTCAGTGGGAGAGTGCTTGCCCAGCACGCACAAGGCCTTGGGTCTGATCCCACTGAAAAGGCGGGTGGAGAAGGAAGGAAGGAAGAAAGGAAGGAAAGAAGGGAGGGAGGGAGGGAGGAAAGAAGGAAGGAAGGAAGGGAGGGAAGGAGGGAGGGAGGAAGGAAGGAAGGAAGAAAGGAAGGAAAGAAGGGAGGGAGGGAGGGAGGAAAGAAGGAAGGAATGAAGGAAGGAAGGAAAGAAGGAAGGAAGAAAGGGAGGATGGAAAGGAGGAAAGAAGGAAGGGAGGAAGGAAAGAAGGAAGGAAGGAAGGGAGAAAGGAAGGAAGGAAGGGAAGAAGGAAGGAAGGAATGGAGGAAGGAAGGGAAGAAGGGAGGGAGGGGGTGGATTTAGCTCAGGAAATCACAAGAGGAGTCTCAGATGACAGCTAAGCTGTCTGGCCAAGGAACACCCATTCCCATCTGAAACAGGAGGTCTAAAGTTACCAAGGAGAGTAAAAGTATGTTTCAGTAATTGGAAATGCCAGGGGGAAATCACAGAGACGCTGTTCCAGTCTCCCTTTCCTTCCGGGCATCTCTTTACTTCTGAAATAGGTAAAGTGTGTGTGTGTGTGTGTGTGTGTGTGTGTGTGTGTGTGTGTACGCGTGCGCACGCACTTGTGTGCTCATTATTTACATCTAATTTCTTAAATATAATTGAGTATACATAAATTAAAGGGCAAAACGCAAATGTTCAGGCAAAATGCAAATGTTCAGGTATTTTTTATTATTAATTTTTTAAATTTGTTTTAATTAGTTATGCATGACAGTAGAATGCATTTATGCACTTTGATACATCATACATAAATGGGGCATAACTTCTCATTTTTTCTGATTGTGCATGTTGTAGAATCACATTGGTCCTGCAGTCATATATGTACCTAAGGTGATAATGTCTGTTTCATGCTCTTATCCTTCCTAGCCTCAGGTTGCCTCCCCTCCATTCACTCCCCTGTACCTAATCTAAATCTATTCTTCCCTAGTGCCCCCCCCCATTGTGAATTAGTATCACATATCAGAGAAAACATTTGGCCTTTGGTTTTAAGGGATCAGCTTATTTTGCTTAGCATGATATTTTCCAACTTCATCCACTTACCGGCAAATGCCATAGTTTCATTCTTCTTTAAAGCTGAGTGATATTCCATCAAATATATATACCACATTGTCTTTATCCATTTGTCTATTGAAGGGCATCTAGGCTGATTCCATGGTTTATTTTAAACATTTTGTCTATTTCCTTTGGTTATCATCAAGTGAGCTACTGTAGTTCAAATGTGTCCCCGAAATACATGCTGGAACCTTAAAGCCCAGGGCCGCAGTGCTGGAAGCGGGGCTAGAGAGAGGGCCACACCCCAGCAAGGGCGGAGCACGGAAGCGTAGGTTGGTGAAGATGAGCACCGGCCTTGGCTTCTGCTTGCCCCGGCCCCCTGGCCACATGTGGCCCTCACCTCATGGCGACCCAGCAGGAAGGTCCTGGCCAGAAGCCCTGTCTTCCACCTCCCATCCTCCAGAACCATGGCTAAAATGAACCTCTTTGCTCTATAAATTACCCTGTCCATTGGTCTTCAAAATGGGAGAAATTTTTGCCAGCCATTCTTCTGATAGAGGATTAATACCCAGAATATACAAAGAACTCTAAGACTCAACACCAAAACCACAAATGATCCATTTTACAAATGGGCAAATGAATGGAAATGAAACTTCTCAAAAGTAGATACACAAAGAGCCAACAACTGCATAGAAAATGGTCTTTAGCCATTAGGGAAACGTGAATCAAAACTACATTGAGATTCCATCTCACTTCAGTCAGAATGGTAATCATCGAGAATATGAGTAATAACAACTGTGGGGGAGGATGCAGGGGGAAAGGAGCTTTTGTACACTCTGGGAATGTAAATTAGTACAGCCACTAAGGAAATCAAGAGGAAATTCCCCACAATCTGAAAAAAAAAGTAATTACCATATGATCCAATTATACCACTCCTTGATATTTATCCAAAAGAATGAAAGTCAGCATACTTTAGAGAAAGGTGAATACCCATGCTTATCACAGCACAATCCACAATAGCCAAGTTATGAAATCAGCCTACTGTCCATTAAGGATGAATGGATAAAAAAATATATGGCATGTATACACAAAGGAATATTATTCAACCATAAAGAAGAACAAAATTGTGTTATTTACAGAAAAATGGATGGAACTGAAGATCATTGTGTTCAGTGAAATAAAGCAGACCCAGAAAGACAAACATAATTTCTCTCATATGAAGAAGCTGGGCAGGGGTCAGGGGAGTGGGATATGAATGCAGAAGGGAGAATGTAGCAGAAAAAGACAAGGGAAAGAGAGGAGAGGTAGGGAAGGGAAGGCATTAGGGAGCTAAATTGATAAAACTCACTGCTCTGTATATTTTATATGCACCAAAAAGTCATTTGAAATGTTAATTGAAGAAAAATAAGTATATAATAAAAATGACTAAAAAATTTCCCCACCTATTATATTTTGTTATGGCAGCAGAAAACAGACTAATACTGTGCATAACACAGTAAGCTGGTCTTTTCTGGCAACAGGAGAGAACAAACCCTTCAGGAATTTGTGGTCTTTCAGAAGTGGAAGAACAAAACTGTAAGTCCAACAGAAAGTAAAAGTCAGATAAAATAGGACAGTAGTGACTGCCCAAGGCACTGCCAAGCCTCTGGGACTTGGCTTCAGATACCCTTGGTCATGTCTCCAGCCTGGTACAGAGGATGGGATTTGGGTAGTTACATGAGCTCTCTCAGCCTCAGTTCTCTCGTCCATAAAGTGGGAACAGTAGCTTTGATGTTAGAAAGGCTGAGCTTTAGATATAAGGAAAGTACTGGCATAGCTCCTGGCAATTGTAAGCACGTAAATGAGAAAAGCAGCCAGTGGAAAAGGGCAGGAATGGGGGAAGAGAGAGGCAGGCTTACTAAAGACAAAGGGGAAGGCAGGCAGAGCACCAAACCAGAAAGTCTCAGAACCTGCCACAGAGAGGGACGTGTGAGCGTCACATATAAAATACCACCTCAAACACGTAGGTCTGCGTCACTTTTCACCCCAAAGCAAAATCAGTCTTGGTCCTGAAGAAATAAGAATAAGAATGAAGGAAAAGAGACAGGAGAAGGAAAATGTGTGTGCACATTCATACATTTACATATTTATATTAAAGAAAGAAAAAATAAAACTGGCTCTATCACAGTGGAATAGCAATTATTTTGTAAAGATTTCACCCTCGTGTCTCTCCTCTGTTCATAGATTCTGAAACTGCTCCCCTGGGCCACTCCCACTGACAACTGTATGCCTTTTTTACTCTCTTTCTCTAAGAATAGAAACGGTAAAATGCAATTGCTGGTCAATACCGAATGGAGTATGTATGGACATTGGAACTTCAGTCAGCCTTACAAAGAAGTTCGTGTTGACACAGGCTGCTCTGGGGTTCAACCTGAGGACAGTCTGCTCAGTGAAGTGAGCCAACCAGAAAGACAACAGCACATTTCTACTCCCCGGAGATTCCTGGAGTATTCAGATTCATAGACAGTAGGCCAGTGGGTACTGGGGGCTGTGGGAGAGAGAAAAGCAGAGTTACTTAAAGGGTGCCAAGTCTCAGTTTTGCAAGATGTTATGGTTGGAGATGAGGTGTCCCTGACAGCTCACGTGTGAGACAAAGCAGGAGTGTTCAGAGGTGCAATGATTCGATGATGAAAGCTGTAACCTAGTCAGTGTTAATCCGTTTGACGGATTAATAATATGAATGGTTTAGCTGGGTGGTAACTATAAGCAGGTGGGACAGGGCTGGAAGATGGAGTCACTGCGGGCATGCCCTTGGGGTTTATATCTTGTCCCCTGGCTGCTATCTCTCCCTGTTTGCTTCTAGGCCACCAAGAGCCAAGCAGCTTTCCCATGCCGTGCCCACCCACCGGGTCGTTCTGCCTCATCTCAGGCCCAGAGCAATGCAGACAGCTGACCAAGGACTGAACCTCCGAAACCCAGAGTCAGATGACTTTCTTCTCCTCTGCATTGTCCTTGTCGGGCATCTTGGTCGCAGTGATGGAAAGCCAACTGACACACAGAAGGAAGAGTTCCGTGGATGACATCAGCCTTGTCACTGAACTCCACCCTCCAAAATGGTCACCATGAAAATCTTATGTTATATCAAAACAGCAAGAGGAAGAGGGGATGTTTCTCATTTGTATTTTAAGAAATGTAATTTTTTTAAAAAGATAAATATTTTAAAACACAAACCGGGATGACCAGGCTCGCTGGCTGGTATAGGATTATGAAAACAGATCTATGTTACAGTAAAGACAGGGCTGGTCAGAACTGGTTCTTCATCTCAGTGGACATTGAGTCATCTGATATCCAGCATGATTCTGGTGGGCTTTACAAGCTTGCCCTTCCCATGAACAGGGAAAGCCCTAATGGGATCCTTCCAGCAAGGCCTTGCTGTGGGGTCACGGAGGCTCGGGCAGGGAAGTGACCTGCTGCAGGCCAGCAGCAGAGGAGCCCCAGCTCAGCGACAATTGCCAGGGCCCTCAGTCACCTCACCTGCACACACACATTTAAACTCACCCCGTGGGCAGCAGCCACTCCCAGGAATGGGGGGCAGCAGGCTCCGAGGTGGAGCAGGGCATGTTCTGAAATGCAGTCCCTCCCTGTTCGCATCAAGCTTGTCCTGAGCCACGCGTTGCCTCTCACCACTTCCTGCTCTGTCCGTAGCTGTCGCCCTCTCCTCTTCTCATCTGCCCCCACAAATTGTCTACCTGTGGGCCGGCTTTGCTGGAGGCGGCCAGCCTGGGGAAGCCCCTGGGACCCTGGTCCGGCCCAGCAGTTGCCCAGGATGAGGCACGCCAGGTATGTGAGAGGACAGCTGGGAGGCTGGTGACAGGCGGACAGGCGGGGCACATTCCTGTCAGTGACCAGCCAGCCCTGCCCCTGCGGGTCCTGCCAGGATGCCCAGCCCAGCCAGCCAAGGGTGTGGCCTTGCGATTTAGTGGCCACTGCTGTGGAGGTTAAGGGTCAAGCCAAGTATGACCACAGAGGAAGTGACACTTTGGGAAGCTTGTCTCTTGAGCAACTGTGTGGTCCTTGAGGATGGATGACTCAGACCTACAGACCACTGAGGTCTCTCAAGTCGTTCTGCAGAACCTGCCAAAAATACCACCAAACTCATTCTTCAGCTTTTTATAATTATATCTAGGGAAGAGCCGGATTGAGCCTAAAGAGCCAGGGACCAGAAGAGAGAGAGGAACTTCAGACTTTCCAGCCGCAGGTCCCGGCCCAGCAGCACCCTGGCTGGCTCCTCCTGTGCCCCTCATAATTTGGGGATTGAACCCAGGGGTAACCACTGAGCCACCTCCCTGGCCTGTTTCATATTTAATTTTGAGCCAGGATCTTGCAAAGTTGCTGAGGCTGTCTTTGAACTTGCAATTCCCCCGCCTCAGCCTCGCAAGCCACTGGGATTATATAGGTGAGCCTTTATGCACAGCTCAGCCAGGAGTCCCTGACCATGGGAATGAATGGACAGCTCTTGTCTGCTCCTGGAACCTCGCTGGGACGTTGGGACATGCTCACACCAGCAAGCCCCTTGCATTCACAAGACCAGCACTTCTGTGGGCTCTCAGACCTGCCAGGGTCTGTGCACACTGCACACCGTGGCACACCTCCTAGGAGCCAGCAAGATGCTCACTGTTTTCCCATTTCGTAGGGGAGCCTCAGTTCCTCGATGAAAGCGGCCCGTGGAGCTGGCTTTCTGCAGGGCTGCTCAGGCTGCCTTTTCCTCTCCACTGTCAGCCTGAGTTTCTCCAGATCAGGACTGGGGCAGGCCACCCCACAGGAAAGGGCCCTGCCCTAGAAGCGCCTTTCACCAGAGACAGGGTATTACCTTCTGCTCCCAGCTGAACTCAGATGTCAAATGTCGCAGTTAGGTTTCACCAGCTGCTGTTCTTTGAGCAGCTAATTCACAGAAAATCCTGAAGTGTTCCTACTAATCTTTCCTCTATACATTAAACATGGTCCCTGGAAACATGGTTATCTTAAGTAGCTGGAATTATCTGACTTTGGGTATTTCAGCTAAGAGAGCAAGAAAGTGAAAAGCAAGGAAGATCAGTGAAGGAGACGAGGGCGTGGCTGACAGCCAGGCAGGAACACCCCGGCCTGGTTTTCTAAGCTGGGGCAGGAATCATGAACAGCAAGTCCCGGGACAGAGTGCAGACCAGACCACAGCTGGTACACACGGCCGTCAGCCTGTTTCCAGACCATCCATCTTCCCCACTTAAATAGCTGAAACCAAGTTTAGGCCATCCCCATACTGGCCAGGCAGGGTGGCTTCCTGAAGTAAGTGACGTGACACCAGTAGCACAAGATGAGCAGGACTTACCCAGGTAAACCCAGGAAAGGGGCATTTCAGGGAGGGAGGGAGGCCACTGCTGGTTCACAGGGGTGTTTCTTAGCTGACTTGATCTTCCTAATTTTCACGTTCCATTCCTATAAAGCAGCACTGAGCTCCACAGAAATGTCACTCACTGGCAGAAGATTATGAAATATAAAAGTACCTCCTCCAGCAGAGGAGGGAAGAGGTGGGAAGGTGGGTACACTGGTGCTGGAGCTCACATGCACAGAGAGAAAGGAAACAGTACCCAGCAAGGTGGCAGGTGAGGGGGTGGAGGCCCTGGACCGCTCCAAGACCCCTGAGCCCTCTCTGCAGGCTGGGAAAGTTCCTTTAAGCTTCCCGGGTGCGCTGTTCCAGGGAGAACAGAGCAGGCAGGGCTGACTCCAGGCAAGTGGCCACTGCCCAGCAGGGAAGCCTGGAAGCGTGTTTGGTGGTGCTGCAGAAAAGAAGGCACCCCTCAAAGCTGCTTGGAGTGAGTGGGCCCCTCCTGGCTGGGAGGGTGGGGTGGATCCCGGGGCCTGCTCTGCCACCCTGACCCTGTCACTGACTCACCTGCATGACCAGGTTAGCTGGTCAGATTGAGGGCCACGCCAGCCCAGAAGCTGTTATGGGACTGCCCTACCTTGGACTCTGTTGGAGGAGTTACCCGTTATATTTCATGATCTTCTGTAGTGAGTGACATTTCTGTGGAGCTCAGTGCTGCTTTATAGGAATGAAATATGAAAATTCTGGCCCAGGAGGGCGTGGGTGGTGAGCACATGGAATGTGGTGCTGGGAACCCCCAGGTGGAGGGCTCTGGAGGCCGGTGAAGACAGACCTCAGGAGAGTCGCCCGCAGAGGCAGGTATATGGGTGTGGGGCAGATGGACACATGAGCCATGTGTATTACCCCACAATATGAACAAGGTTGGAGAGCTGGGGGGTTAGTCCTTGATAGGAAAGCAGAAAAGAATGTATTCAAGCCAAAATCATGGGGAGGGAGAGAGCGAGCGCCTGGCCTGCTTGGACCACTGTGAAGGCCACTGCTCCATATTGATTTTATGACCTCAGTTAGGAACTGCATTATCGCTGGTCTGTTCTATTTTGCAACTGTTCAGGAAATAATGACCCTTTGGCCTGACAGAGAACATTTTAAAAGGTTTACTATCTCATTTACTATGACTCATTGGGGAATAAAGTATAATACATTGTGATGTGTTTTCTAGTAAATGAAACTTATTTCTATAAGTTCCAGGACTTTTAGTTTGTCATGGTAATGATTTTTTCCTATGTTTTATACATTGTTTGCTTCCTTTTTAAATATAGCATGTTGTAATGTTTTCCTAAAAAATAAAAGTCCTCATTATGAACAGCCATCATTAAATGGAGCACTTTCACAGAGATGACCCCAGGAGAAGGTCAAGAAGATGACTTAGTAGCATTCTGAGTGACTCCAGAACATTGTGCAGGCAGTGCATTCATCAGACTGCTGCTTGTATTTAATTCTTCAACCAGTATTTAAGTCATTTCAGCATCAGAACAAAACAGATGACTTTGCTGTCTGGCAGAGCTCATGGTGTACTGTTTCCATGGCGCCTAGTGTTCTGAGGCCTTGTACGAAACTTCATTATATCTAAAACGCCTTCAGGGATGAGATACACTTGTTGAATGCTCTAATATAAAAATAACAATAAAATTAAATTTGCTTATCAACTGTTAGATGAATTACAATTTCAGAGACATTAAAATTTAAACAAGTAGACAAATGTTTCTCTCGGAATCAAATATAGATATATATATCCTATAACAGTCTTAGCAAATGGTACATTCATTATAAGTATCAGCTCTTATTAATTGACTATATTAGACTGATATAAAGTTAGATGTATTAAACTGCCACTTCTTAAAAGATACTTTTTCATATGTATCTTTTATACTTGGAATAGCCTGTGTGTTACCCAGAAATAGCACCAGGTACTTCTGCACAGTGGTGGTACTGGAATCTGAAGTTTTGTGGAATTTGCCTCACACACATAAGAACAGATATATGATTCAGACAGAACAGAATAGGTCCAGGGACCTCGGGACTTTCAGCCTCTACATTTGAACAAAAATTGCATCATTTCTCTCTACAATGCTTAAAAGAGTATCTAAATATCCAGTAAATTTCTGGCCTTGCTAGAACAAGTTTTGTCATATATTCTAAGTTCTTTTTGGACTCTGAAGGAATTTGCAAAAAAGAAAACATGGAGTATAAACAATCACTTGAGATCAGTTAAGAGATGATAAATGATCTCTAAAAGTTCCTGAACTAAAGTAAAGAGAAAAGCTTTTTGTTTATTTGTTTTATGTTAACACTTCTAACTGCAAATTTAAAGGAGCACAAGGGGTGAACAGGATGGTTTTAAATTTATATATTAGACAGGGTGAAAAGGTTGAGGAGATAGGTACTCAATTTGAAAATTCACAATATGTAGAACAAAAATAGCCAACGGAAAATGTAGAGAACTGAATAAGTACAAAAGCAGAAATTAATGAAATGGAATTCAAACATAAAATAAAAATGGCAAAAAGGGCAAAAGACAGTTCTTCAGAAAGGATAATACCTTAGCAAACAACTTCAATATTTAAAAAAAAGACAATTAAGAAGTAAAAGTGGAGCTTGACTGTAAATACATCAGAAAGGAGGACTGTGGCAAAGAGACTCTAAACACTTCATGGTAACTTTTTTGGAAATAGATGAAATCAACAAATCTCTAGAAAATAATATTGTTTATCATAAATTGGTTAAAAATTGCCTCATGATGAGATAGAAAGCCTAAATAATTGCAGTCATGAGTAACTCAATTAGCAGATCAAAATTATTCTCATAATAAAAAATCTCCAAGCCCAAATCCATTTATCAGTAATAAGATCCCCAAGGAATAAATTATTTTAGTCTTGTAGAATTATTGTAGTCCAGAGAAAATTAGAGAAGATTGCCAATTTAATTTTTGATATTCTTGAATTATAACTTTGATATGCAACTTGACAAAAACAATCCAAGTAGAGATGACTACTAGTGAACTTTATTCATATAGATATAAAAATTGTGACTGTATTATTAAAACACCTGGATCAACAATGCATAAAAGTAATCATCACCAAGAGACCCTGCATCCTATGTTCATCCTAATTCACCATGAAATACTTTTTGAGTTATGGTCACATCTTCGTTGACAGAGGGATTTTTAGAAGTGTATAATTTGGAAATTTCCAGATGCCTCTGAGTTACTGGCTTCTAGTTTAATTTGCTTGTGCTTACAGAGCATATTTTGATTACTTTTCTTTTTCTTTTTCTTTTTTTTTTTTTTTTTTTTTTGGTACTGGGGATTGAACTCAGGGGACACTCGACCACTGAGCCACATCCCCAGCCCTATTTTGTGTTTTATGTAGAGACAGGGTCTCACTGAGTTGCTTAGTGCCTTGCCATTGCTGAGGCTGGCTTTGAACTCGTGATTCTCCTGTCTCAGCCTCCCACAGTGCTGGGATTACAGGCTTGCGCCACTGCGCCCAGCACATATTTTCATTTCTACCCTTATAAGTGCATGGAGACTTCATTTCACAGCCCATGTGACATCTAGGGTGGCAAACGTTTCACATGTTCTGGAAAACAGGGCAGGTACACTGAGCTTCTCTGAGTGGGCATGTTCATGAGGATCAGTGAAGATGGCCTGGAGTGTTTTGCTTTCTCTTTCTTGCTGGACGTCTGTCTCCTTATTCTGTCCCTTACTGGAAGGGTAGTGTTGGTGTCCCCAATCTCCAACAATAGCCAGATTTGTCTGTTTCTTTTTTCGGTTATGTGGTTTCTTCCTTCATGTATTTTACACTGTGTTGCTAGGCAATGTCCAGTCAGTAAAGTTGTGTCTCCTCAGTGAACTGGGCTTCCTGTCATGAAGTGCTCCTATTTCTGCCTGGCAATATTTCTTGTTCTAGAATGCACTGTTTCTGTGAGCATCTATGCCTGTCCTCTACAATGTAGAGATTGTCTTTATTCCATTTTTATGTCTTCTATTTACTTATTAGTACTTCTCCTTTAATTTTTAGTCACGTATCCAGTGTTTACAGTATACCCCTTTAGTTTAGCATAGTTTTATGTGGAGTGTTAGCAACTCACAGCTGTGTAATTTTGCCATTCCCCTCCTGCCCTCGACACCCTTCTCATAAATTATATTTTAACATATATTCATTTAACGTATGGGACAAATCCCACAGTACATGGACATTGATTTTGCATTAGACAATTAACTTCCTTTTAAAGAGACGACAGTGAAAAAATTCTTTCTGGAGTACTTCTTGGTCTCCCTCCCTCCCACATAGGTGAATTTCCTCTGGTGTCCCTTGAACATTTTGTAGTGCAAGTGAGATCAGGATAAATTTGCTCAGCACTTGCTGGTCTGAAAAAGCAAAAAAGATAGAATTCTCTATCTAGCCCAGGTATCTTTCAGAAAGATACTGTCACCCTAGGCAAGGCAGCTCTCTTTGTTAGTTTCTCTGCCCGCTGTTTCCCGTCTTTAATTTCTTGGTCCTTATATCTATTTGTCTATCTCTGTTGCTGGGCTATGAGCTCCTTAAGGGCAAAGACCATGGCTTTCTGTTTTAATCTCAAACCCCGTGCCCTTTGCCCAGAGTATGCAGCATCCCAATGAGTGCTTGGTGGAAAAGGGGTGGCCCGTCATGTTCTTCACTGGTAGAACCCCTGGAGAGTGTGGTGTGTGTGGCTGTTCCTTTCAGGTTGTTTGGTAACTCCAGTCCAAGGTATGATGGGTATAAAACAGGGAACCAGTTACTGTGTTTTGAATGAGGATGAAGACCTAAATGAAGGGAGCTTGACCTCCATCTTTCTAGTCTCTTTCCAGCAGTGAAGGAGTCTTGGAAGAACCAGAGGACAAGAACACAGACCTCCTCAAATACCCTCCCTCTCCTTTAGTAAGATTCCAGGCTGGAAATCTGACCTATGTGCCTTTCGTTTTCAAAATGTTTCCCTAACCTATGGCGTCTCACAGAGTGGTAAGAATTCTTTACAGGGCAGCCATTAAAAAGGAAGCAGGGGGATTACCTGTTTCCTGTCTTGGTTTGTGGCACGGCTCCTGCCAACATCCATGCCTTTCCACACAAAAACAAGGATGAAACAAAAGCACAGCACTGTGTCCTGACAGTGCCAGGCTCCAGGCACAGCATCTTACAAAGATCATCATTATCATTCCATGGATTAGGGGACTCAGGCAGGACTGGACTGGCCCATGGGAGTTAGCAGGTAGAGTGGCAGACTGCAAGTTCTTTTACATTTTTCAACAAAGTCCCTATTCTTTCTACCAAATAAACTGCATTCTACCAGTTTCTTTAAAATATAAAAAGCACAGAAATCTCTGTAGTCACTGTAGTCACTGATGGATGTCATATTAAAGACATAGACTGTAAGTCAGATTATATAGCTTCATGTTCAAGATTTGCCTTGCTTTGGAAAAAAATCTTTAATGCTTTAATCTTCAAATTCTTCACCTGGAAAATTGAGATAATAAAATATATGCAAGTTTTCATAAGACAAAATGAGATTATATGTGTGCAAAGCAACCTGAAACTTGAAAACACAATGCAAATGTGAGTGGCTACCCGAAAGGTGAGTGATTAAGGAGCAGCAAGAAGAGTCCTCTCCCACCACAAAGTATGTCTGATAAGAAAGGTGTGGTTCCTCCCTAGCAAGTGCCCTTGAAGAAGCAAATCCCTTGCTGAAATCCCTTGATGACAAGGCCAGCTATCGTCCACTCCAATGGTATCCCAGCTGCTGAGTGAGGTCAGTGTCATCTACTGGTGGGGACCGTTTAAAGCGAAGAAGGTGGCTGACCATGGCATGCTGCAGGACAGAAGTCCCATCAGCAGGGCAGGGGACGGGGATAGGCAGGAACTGATCACTGCGATCGAGCTGGAAATGGAGCAGAGAGCTAGGGGACGGAACCAGGAGTGGAGGGAAAGCTGTTTCTGGTTAAAATCAGAAGTCCAGAGGACAAAATTATTTGTGATGTAGTGAACCAAGTAAAGAAATCCTAGTTCAGAACTAATTATCTGTGGCTTTGGCCAAGCACCGAGTTGTCAGAACCACTACCCAACACTCACGAGAAAGCAAGCACCAGCCCGTGTGCCTGCCCTGTGCCGCCTGGTGCCTTTCAGGGCCCCCTGGCCCCTGTGTCTGAGCAGGGCTTCATGCCCCTTACCCGAGCAGGCCTGAGAGGGGGTGAGGGAAGTCCTCCCCACACTGAGAATGCTGCTCATGTGAAATTTTACCCAATGTGGTTTTAATTCCTTAAGGACATTCTCTCCAGTATATGTCAGTTACATATGTTGGGAATAATTAGAAAAAGAGGCGACTGGGTTAGAAACAGGAAAGGAGAGGAAGTAAAGCAAAACAAACCAAACCAAACACCAAGCAAGCAGACCAGGAGGGCCATCTCTTGGAGTGGAGTTTGGGAGAGGCAGGGAGGTCTGGGACTCAGCTGCAGCCCCCCAGGAAGGAGCAGGACATGTGTGAGAAGGCTGAGCACAGGCACCTGGGGAGTGTTCTCTGCTCCTGCGGCAATCTGAACACCAAGGGGAACGCTACGCGATCAGTCAGGAGTCTTACAGCGAAACCAGCCAGAAGAAAAATCAAAGCAATAGTCTCGGAGGGTTTGCATTCAGGACCTGGCTGCAGTGGGCAGGAAAGGAGATCCTGAGAAGATTCCTCTTGAAAGATGCTCCCTGGAAACAAGCACCAGAGAACCCAGGCCATGACGTCGTGCAGAATGCCGCCTCCTCTTCTGGGGTTAGACTCCACTGCTGTGTTCCGTCGGGTATGAAGTGATGCTCGGGAGTGTGTTCAGGGCTGGTCCCCAGCCTCCAGCCCTCCCTTCCCCACGTCTCAGCTCCGCACCTGCAAACTGCCCACCTAGAGGCTCCTGCTGTGTACGTCATTCCATTGCCGCACCCACTCAAGAGAAAGCCTGTGACTAGGAGCTGCAGCTGCAGGCATGCCACTTCTGCTCTCAGAAAACGCACAGTGTAACAACCCTGTAAAAGTCAGGCCTTGTTGTCAAGAAGCTGCAAGTGACCAGAGACAAAGGGAAACCCACAATATGCTCATTAGTGCTTACACTTTTAACTGCAGCTAATCACGTCCTCCTGTTGCCCACATGTACACATTAAAGAGAATGCCAGTAATTAGTGGAAAATTTAACATAATGAATCCATGTAAAAACAAGGTTTTAATTATAGCATTTACACAGGTTACAAATTCCAACTTGCCTTTGTATAAAAGACAATCAAATCCATACTTTTTTTGTTTTTTAAGCCATTTCAAAAAAAAAAAAAAAGGCCTTTGATATTTGAGTCATGCTAATACACTGAGGTTCCAAGATGGTATTCTGGTATTTCTCCACCAGGTCTCATTCCTTGCTGTGGAGAAGGGGCCAGTCTTTCAGTTCACAGAAAACAGCCAGGTCACAGAGACGTTTGTGGAATGCCAGCCCCAAAGACTTCTTCTCAGGTCAATCCCAGGACAAACTGGAGTGGAATTTTGACCTTTAGTTTTAGCAACTACTGATATTGACAATACCCCTAAGACCAGAAAAAATTTTAGGCCATCAGCAGCTGGTGGGCGACGGAGTTTTATCCAGGAATCCCAAGAAAATCGAACTCCCAGGATGGGCCAAGAAAGTACCAAAAAATGCAATATAAAAAATTGTCAGTTTGATTCAGGAAATAAATTGTTAGTGTTCCTATTTCTACTATCTTTAAAAATAGGAAGATATTTGTGTCACTGGTGTTAAAGATCCAGACTGACTCAGGAGCCTCCCTCAGTGTGCGTTGTCAGAGATTTGCACTTGAGGAGAGGTGTAGCTTTCCAGAGAGGAAAGTGGAAAATCTGTGCAGCCCAGGAGGGTCCACACCCCCGCTCACCGGCTCTCCTATGGCTCTTATTGGCTGTACAGTTGATCTAACCCAGGTGAGTGAATTTAAGGATTAACTTTTCTACTTTTTACTCTACTTTTTAACCTCATCAAAAAGCCAAGTGGCTTAGAAAGTATTCTGCAAAGAAAAAGCAAACTAAGATAATATGGTCATGGGAGAACAAGAAATAACAGAGCTGTGCTCACTTACTGACTTATGCCATTGCCAGCCACACAGCAAGGGTTAAGCAATACCAAGCAGCCAGTCGAGATTTCCAAACTACCAAGAAAGCACTTTGAAACATAAATTACACCCACTGTCATCAATATCAGCTCATCCTGAGTGCAGATTTGAAGTCGATAACAGGATTCAGAAAGCACATGCAACGTGGTTACCGATGCTCAAAGCTACATGATACCCAATCAGCAACTTGACAAAATTTAATCCAACTCCATGACAAAAATTGAAATTCTCTCTTAAGAGATGTTATAGAACAGCAAAAGACAAAAAGACACTTATTGCAGGGGAAAATGCATTCCTTACATACAGGTGATTTTTTCTACAATTTTGGGAAAAAAACAAGAGAAATAATATCTGAGAAAATATAAGAACATATTGAATATACAAAACTCAGAAATATGTACCAGCAAACACACACATTCCTTGTCTTCACCCACAGCCTCATAATCTAAGGAGAACGTCACCAGGTGTGGAGAAATGGGTCTTCAAGCATGCCACATGGGGCCACAAAACACCATGCTCACTCAAAGGAACTGAGGTTTCTTCCAGGTCTCCGCTTACGGTATTTTCCAGACTTTGCTTCAGTCATGAATCAGGGAAGAAATAACTGTTGTAGAAATTACTAAAGACAAGGACAGATGAACAGTGACAAGTACTTTTAATGAAAGTAATGTACACTGAGAAGTAGGAGTGCCTAGGGAAATCCTTCTTTTCTCTTTTTAGATAGGCATTTGCAGGTTTGCTCTTAGCACATTACTTTAAAAAAAATGGTCTAACCTAAAAATGAATATTGTATTTTCCTCTTACAAAAAGATGAGCCCACAAAATGTGGTGGCAGGTGGCCACATCAGGGTGTGGCCCAATTCACACTCAACACACTCGTGCCCCTCCGCCCAAGCCCTCAGGCAGATGGGCTTCTGACCAGGAGCAGGCGCACGTGGCCACCCAGGAGATGGACACGTGCAGCGCTGCGTGAACTCTTTGACAATCTCTCTTCACCTCTCATTTCTTCAGCTAAAATAATGGAATTTTTTGACTTTTCAAAGACTTAGATCTGCTTGGCAAATAGAATTGACTACAAGTTGGAATTGCCTGATGGAGGAACCCTGATGAGTCAGGCTTCTCCCAGTGCAGTCCCCCCATGACACCTCTGCTCAAGGGTAAACAGGCTCCACAGTGACATGCCCGAAACAGACTTCCCCCTCGGCTCCTGCAGATGCTCCACCTTGAGCTGCCTCATCCTGCTTCTCAGAACCTGCATCACTTCGGTAACTCAAGCCAAAGAACCCCTGTGCCTGCCATTCCATCCCACTTCAAGAAATTCTCCCAGCTCCACCCTCAAAGTACATTTACAAACAGACTCCTGGTTGCCGCGGTCCCCCTCGACTCCTACCGGGGTGCTGATGGCTGTCCACAGTTTCCTCACTCCTGCTCGGGGTGAAATCCCAAACCCACCTGGGCTGGGCCCACAGGAGTGCTCTTGGCCACCTCTTGGCCTGTGGCCCTCTCTGAAGGCCTTGGCCATGCCACCCTGCTCCCCTGATCTCCCCAAAGGCTTCCTGTCTTCCCCTCTCTGAGTGTTCCTCCCCCAGTGACCTTCCTGGCAGCTCCTGCAGCTCAGCCAGATGTCTGCTGGCATCTCAGGGAGCTTTTCCCTGGTGTCCCCAGTGCAGACCACAACCTGCCCTCCCTGCACTACCTTTTATTCTCATTTTTAGTCTTTACCGTCCCCTTCTGACGTTCCACGCCCCCTTCTACTTTATCTTCACCCTTCTATCTTCACTCTCTTCTCCCTCCGGATTGTGACTGTCCAAGCCCAGGGGCTGTTGTCTGTTTTCTCACAGCACCTGGACAGAGCACCAGTGGAGGAGGGGACGGAATGAAGGGGACTGCAGAATCCTCAAGGGACTTGCACAACCTCCCCGCCCCCCGCAAGGATGAAGGCAAGCGGGCCAGGGAGGCATTCCATGATGTAGTGTACAGTACTTGGCTCCCGCAGGGCCAATGGGAGAGAGAACAGAGTTGGTAATGGTCCCCTGGTTGGTGGGCTTGATGGCTCCGCAGTTGGTGGTGCTGTTCTCAGAAATCTAATGTACAGGAGAAACAGGACATCCGTCTAGGGAGAAAGACAGACTCTAAGGCAATGTGCTATAAAACAATTCACTGAAAACCAAACCCCATGATTTGAACAAGCAATTCACTAGATTATTGAGAAGAATGTGAAAGTTTTAGTTATGCACAGACCGGCAACTCCAGTTTCCTCCCTCACAATGGGGCCTGTTCCCTTCTCTTATCGAATTATGTTTTTGGGAGAGAGAAGTGTCCTTTAGAGCTCAGAGAACAGGATGAACCGGAGTGGGCAAACTAGGGCACATGGAAGAAGCAAAGTGTTTTTCTTTTTGAAATTCTTATAATATTCTAGCTTCTCTTATGATGCTCTCTAAGCTCATCCCCTTGGGGATCTGGTTTATCGGTGGATTTTCATATCTTGTTGCTATCTTGGGTCATTGATTCCATACCTGTTTCTTTGTCAAGTTATTCATCATAAGTATACACAATATTTTATTCAGAAACTGAATAAGATCTCAAAAAATCTAGTTATGTTAAAAAAGAGGGTTCATTCTTGTGGTGGAGGTTAAAGAAAAGCCATAGCTAGATGTGTGTTACTTATTTTAACAGGAATGTCTAGATGTTTATAGTTATCTGAGAAAAACACACGAATGCAACACCTCATTGGTCCCTGTGACCTGTCACTTATTTAGGAAGCATGTCTCTTACTTGCATCAAACATTTCTACTCCTTCATACAACAAATTTTGAACTGATCAGAGAAATCTCCCCCTGGTTACTTATGAAAGACATCGAAAGCAGATGCCGGTCCCCTTGGACTGCTGTTTGTCTTTTCACAGTGTTGTCGAGGCACTCCTTTTGTCCATGCAGTGGAAAGAGGAAAGCAGAGGCAGGACCAGCTCACAGGGCTAGGAGGCAGACCTCCCCCTCTCTTCCTGTGGAGGGTTTCAGTAGCAGCATTTCCAGGAGGGCTGCTGCAGGTCCCTTGACGCCATTCCCCGTGGGATTGGGAGATTCGGGGAACCCCTGACAAATCAGTGGGGAAAAGGCGTACACCTGCCCTCTGCCTCTACATGCTTAAGCGCAGGACACAGAGGATAGTGGCACATGGTGGGTCCCAAAGAGAGCGAGTTCTCATCCTTACTCTGCTTGGTCCTGTGAATGTAAGTTCTGTATTACGGCGTGCATGTGAAGTATCCCCCAAAGCTCACGTAAAGGACAATGCAAGAAGGTTCAAAGGAGAAATGATTGGGTTGTGAGAATCTTAACCCAATCAGTGAATTAATCCCTGATGGGATTAACTAACAAGTGGGCACTGAAGTGGTAGGTGTGACTAGAGGAGGTGGGAATTGGGGGCATGGCTTCTGGTAACTATTTGTGTCTGTGGAGTGGAGTCTCTGCTTTCTGATCACCGTGATGTGAGCTGCTTCCCTCTGCCACCCTCTCCTGCCATGATGTCCTGCCTCACCTGGAGCCCTGAAGAATGGAGCTGGCCTTCTCTGGACTAAGACCTCTGAAACCGTGAGTCCTCAAATAAACTCTTCCTCCTCTGTAATTGTTCTGGTCAGGTCCTTTAGTCACAGCAGGGAAAACCTGGCTAAAACAGTCTGTGAGCTTCCATTTCATCACCTGGACAGACATGAACAAGGCCAATAGAACTGGGACCACAGGACATTGACGGGCAGTAAATGGGCATTGCGTGCTCTGTGGACCCACACTGTGGGCTGACACTCACTGGGTGTGGGTGGTACACATCCTCTGCTTCTTCAAATCTCAAAATACCTTCATTCTATCTCCCCCTGCCAAAGTCTCTCTCTCAGGACCCCTAGGACCCAAGAAACCACAGAATTAGTAAGACAACCCAGAATAGAAGGTCTACTACAAAGATGATCGTTGGGAAAGTCCAACCTTAAGTGTGGGTTTTATGGAGGAGGTTGAGTCCAGATGGGCCCTGAGTTTATACATGCAAACCCAGTGGCCACGTGCTAGATAAGAGCACCTGCAAGAATGAAATAATGGAGGCCAGGTTGGCGTGTCCACAGTATAGACTGCTACAAACTTCATGGAGCACAGAACAGAAACACGCACCAGGCCCAAATTACTGTTAGACTCAGAATATTGTTCTGTACCCAGACAGGATTCATCCAAGTGTTCTGAGCAAGAAAAGAACCAAGCGATGTGCTGTTTGTGGGCAACACTTGGGTGGCAGCAGGTAGAGCTGGGGTAGCCGCAGGTGGAGGGCAGAGCTGCGGCCCATGACAGGCTACTGACAGGCGCAGGCAGCAGCAGCCAGGGCTTGCCTTGGGTCAGTGGTTTGAGAAGGCTAAAGAAAAAGCAGGGAGAGGACATAGTGCGGCCACTCACCTGACACTGGAGCAAAGCGGGACATGTCCATCTTTTTGTGCTTTGTCTCATTTATTAAGAAAAACTCGAGTTTGTCATCTTTATAGGAAAGGCAAGAACTATGAGAGGGAGATGTGTTCATGTGAAAACATGCTTAAATGTTAGGGTTCCTTAACTGAAAACTGTGCTGGAGAACACTATTTAAATCCTGTGTCTGCAGTGTCTACAGAATCACTGAATTTCCGAATTCCAAATCCATCCTGTTGCGCCCACAGCAAATCGGCTTCCCTGAGCACCCTTCCTGACCCCATCAGCTGGCCCTGCCCTCTGCTCCCACAGAGGGCTTGTTTGCAAGTGGTGCCTGGCCTGCTGGACAAACCTGGCCACTAGCTCACAGGTGTGGGTGAAAGTTTGTCCCCTCTTTTCTCACTCCCTTCTTCATTCTGTGCCCCGCCTTCTACCCCGACAAATGGCCGGCATCTCTATAAACAGTGTGATCCAGGGCCCTGAGGCTTTATCCTCCATTTGAGTTTGGCTGGTGGAGACGCCATGAGGAGAGAAGCTGGGCTACTTCCCTTCCCCTCTTGCTACCTTGCTACAGTGACAGTTATGTTAGAATCACCTCCACCAAAATGCTCTCAAACTTCACACTGAAACTTAATCCCCCCTGAGACAATATTGGGGTGTGGGTTCCTTAGGAGTTGAGTAAGTCATAGGGCGCTGTTCTCATGATGGGATCAGGATGCTTGTAAATGTGCTCCAGTGAACCAGCTGGGCTGGCTGCCACGTGAGGGCACAGTGAGAGGCACCGCGCAGACAGCAGCCCTCAACAGACCCTGAGTCTGCTGGCACCTTGACCTTGTTCTCCAGCCTCCAGCACTGAGTGATGAATTCCTGTTTTCACAGGTCACACCGAGGTAGTCTATTCTAGCTGCGAGAATGGGTAGTCAGCAGTGCAGGCCCAGCTAGTGTGCTTTCTGCCCAGCACTGCCGTTGGCACCCCCTGCAGGTACCTGTAGTCGGGTGTGTACCCCAAGCATGTCGCTAGAATTAGTAGGATTCCCCTGTCCCTCCCCCTCTTCTCTGCCTCCTATCCCAGTTCTATCTTCCTTAGTGTACCTTTTCACTACCCAGCGTGAACCCATTTCTTCTGCTGGATTTGGCACCTTTAAAGACTATTGTCCCTCCAGTCGTAACAAATGGGGTGATTAGTGAGTTGCTTTACCCTCCCCTCTTCCTTCACGTTTGAAATTTTACACGACATGTACTATTTCTACTTGGGGGGCAAGTGACATTTCCAGACTATTCTGACACCCTGATCCACAAATTGGACTTGGTCTACAGTAACATACACCCAACGCGCTCAGTCTTATTTCTTGCTGTTTTCCCTGAGCGTCTCCATTTCTTTTCTTGCTATTATTTCCCTTCCTTCTATACCCAAGTGTATTGCTTTCGATTTCTTCCACAAAAATCTTTCAGCAGTTGCCTCAAAAAATGGAAATATCATTTCCTGAGTTCCTGCTGAACAAAAGTTGCAATACATTGTAATAGATCTTTCCTGCACGCTAGGTCAGCGTGGCTGCAGGGGAAGCCCTTGGCTGGCCCCAGCAAGGTCCTCTCGCCTTGCTGCCTCCTGGTGTTGAGGTGTTGACCTCTACTGGGAGCAGTCCTGAGAGGGACTTCTTTTTTTTCAGTCCTGGCTGCCCAATATAAACTGTTTTTAATTTTGATGTCTTCATCAACATGTGTCTGCTGCTTGCCTTTCCTGGCTGTGTTTCCCTGGCTCTTAGCCACCATCCTGTGTCAGGGAAGGTTCTGGACTTAGAGATTTTTGGTCATTTCTGTGGGTGCTGTGATCACGCATGTCTTGGCTTCACATGTCTCCTGAGTCTCATTTTCCAACCATCTACTTCTAGTTCATCCATCTCAGGAGTAACTCCACCTCTGTGTCTCTTTTCTGCAGTTTCTATTTTCCCTGAAGCACCCTGCCCCTTCCGAGCTGGTCCTCACTGGACCAGGGGTTTTCTCCTTTTCCCTCTGTGATTCTGCAAAGGTGACCTGCGATCTTGCTGCGCCTCACCTCCCTGACTTCAGTTCTGCTTTGCCATTTTCCTCCAAAACTACTGACCCGTAATATTTTAACTCATGGTGACACGTGGGCTCCAAAGTTCCCTTCTCTCCCCAGTGACAGGGCTCTTCCAACAGGAGGAGAGCAGTTTTGTTTCCCAGCTGTTTATAGAATTTCTACAGAGCCAGACACAGTGGCCCACATCTGTAATCCCAGCACTTAGGGAGGCTGAGACAGGAGAATCGCGAGTTCAAAGCCAGCCTCAGCCATGGCGAGGCGCTAAGCAACTCAGTGAGACCCTGTCTCTACATAAAACACAAAATAGGGCTGGGATGTGGCTCAGGGGTCGAGTGCCCCTGAGTTCAATCTCCTGGTACAGGGGAAAAAAAGAATTTCTACAACCACACTCTTGGATTTCTGTTTCTTCTTTGTTGTGTGTCACTGAATGGCCTGGGTTTTCCTGATCATTGACTGTAGAATGCGGAGGTTGGGAAGGAACCAGAGTGCCTTCTAGGCCGCACAATGCCAAGGCTCCTGCCTCGTCTGCTTGCACGTGGCCGACGGCAGTCCTCTGTGCAGCTCGGCTCCCTTGCTCCTGCCTAGAACCAAGTTGTGTTCAGGAGGGCACGTCAGTCACTTGTGTGTCCCAGTCCCCACTCCTGTTGCTGAAAGCAAGGGGCCTCGCTTTCAGACACCAGGTGAGCTGCCCACATGGCCAGGGAACACCTCTGCCTGTTTTCTGAGGTCACCAGCTCGCCTGGAAAGGCCCTGCCAGGACAAGGCAGCCCAAGCTGGGAAGAGAGTCCTCACCAGAAACCAAACCCTGCCAACACCTTGACTCCCTGGCCTCCACCATTGTGAGAAAAGAAGTCCCTGTTTATGAGCCATGCCATCTGCGGTGTCCTTTTAGAAAAGCAGGCACGGCCACCCCTCCAAGCAGCTTCCAGCTTCCCCCGCACAGATTGCCCAGCCTCCTCCTCCTAAAGTACCCCTGTCTTACTCTGTTTTCTCCCTGATTACAGGTTCCTTTACTGATTTAGCAGACGTCTTTATCTGGTTCCTATTCTGTTCCAGGCACAGTTTCATGCTCTGGAGACAGAGCCCTGCGTGTACAAGCCAGCCAACACTATTTGCCCCAGATGTACTCATTTACATTTCACAAATTATTTTCTTACATATGTATCACCTACATAAGTCACATAAGAGTTTTGGAATAAGCTAGGAAAGATAGAGATGTATAGACACAGGAATACACTGGAAATTTTATACTTTGCTTCACAATATAAAAAGGAATATCATATACAACGTTCCACTTTATTCTTCCCATGAGCCCTATTCAGGAGATTTTTCTTCCTAATTTAAATGAAGAAATTTAGTACTCAAAAGTGCAATATCTAATATCCCAGCCATGCAAACATAAAAGATAAAACTTCCCTTAAGCCGTCTGTGTCCAAGTCTGTGCTTTTAATACTACCTGGTACAGGTAAAGAGCAGGAGGCCAAGCAGACATGCTGCCTTGGGGGACAGCGAGGAACCACCAGGGCGCTCCTCCCCTGTACAGAGCCAGCAGCCTCATCACAAATAAAATAAGCTCTATTCAGCACAGTAATAGCTACTTAACACAGAAGAACTTCTGGGAAGAACACGGAGTGCAAACTGAGCTCACAGCCTTCACAATATAAAGGTTAGTCGGGTGCCTGAGTCTTGTCCTGGCACACAGCTGCTTTTGTTCAACACCGATAAAGCCGGCCAAAGGCATTCTAGAGAGTAACTTCAGCAACGTGCTTATGAGCTTCCATTTCCCTTGGATTCATAAAATAGAAACATGAATTTGGGTGTTATTTTCTTGTTCATTCTGTATCTTACCAGTTTTTATAATATATCTTCCCATATATAGAAACCCAAGGTTCTTGAAGCTCATCCCTGGCCTTTTTCTTATCTGACACTCTGTGTTGTGCTGGGAGGGTCCTGATGCAGCACTGGGCTTGGGTGGTGCAGGTGACTTGCCAGGGAGCAGAGGGCAGCCTGCCACCGCGCCCTGAGGAGGGAAGGAGCCTCCTTCAGCTCACTCTCACATCTTCAGGAGCCTGCTGAGCCTAAAGAATAGGCAGGTGTCACTGAAGGGGCAGGGACAGTTTTAAAATGCTTACCAGATTCATCAAAGACTTGACAGATCGCCAACAAACTTTTTGCTTATCACTCGCGCTAGGAAGACTGTGTTTCTACACAACCGTCCACCATACCAGAAGGCTTCTTGCTTGCTGTCATTTATGTGTCGATCCTCCTTTAACAGAACACAGCTTTGTAAAAATACAAGCCAATATTTTAATTATAGTTGAGTCTTAGTTGACTAACGTGTTGAATCAATTATTTCTAGAACCTCTGGATAATTAAGAAGAGATGGTATAAAAGTAACTGTACTTTTCCAGTAAAACAGTGTGTTCAGGTATTCAGATCAGCTCTTCTAAGAAATTTAGAATAAGACAGATTTTCCCTAAAACAGCCATAAACATATACAGGACAGTAAATAATTATGAAACCAAAATCTACCAAAAGGGGATGTCTTAATTCCAGAAAAAATAAGTTCAATACTGATTTCCTTTTGCCCTTGGAGAATTTACATAATATAGTGAATTTGAGTTTAAATTTTTAGGACCTTGTGGAGTGACGTGAAAAAAACTAAATCTCAGGTCCCGAGAAGACTCCCATGAAACAAGACCCAAAAAGCCTTACTTCTATGTGCTGGACAAACTAAGCATAAACGCACACCAGCCTCTCCCACCTCCCAGCATGTGTGTGCACCTTGTCGCGGTGCTGAGTGGGGTCACTCAGGGGGAAGGTCACTGCTGTTGTGTGAATTCACAGTCGGAGAAGCTCAAGCCAGAATTGCAGTTTAAAACAGTTCATCCACTGGACCTGATAGGAAAACTGTACCATTCCTCCTAGCCTGAAGGAATTCCAATGATAATATTGCAAAGCAAATGAGCTTTCATATTCATACAAAAGCAATAATAGCCAGAGAGATAAAGCAGCGTAACAGAGAAGTAGCAGAAATAACAGAGAAAGAAGCAGCTCAATAAAGTCTCCAGATACAAGAAAAGTCAGAGAAAAGTTTTAAAACAACTATTCTCATGATGTACAAAGCTATAAGAAGTGTGAAATGACCTCAGGAAAATAAATCTGTTTGAAAATGACGGGAATGGTCATAAAAAGAAATCAATCTTTCTAAAATTGAAAGATGCAAACCATAAAAGTGTAAACTCAAGAGCTATTCACTGCTTTGAAGCAGTTTATATGAACAGAAGATTGGTTCAAAGAAATCACACAGAATCCATCACAGACAGACAAAGCAGTAGAAAATGTGTGAGGAACAAACTGACCTGGTAAGGACAGAGACATGGAAACACACAGCACATCTTCACCTGGTTCAGGAGGAGGGGGAATGCACAGGTAGAAACAGTGACTTCAGGTCCCGTTTATTTTAAGAC